>QZLH01000105.1:40326-50633 GCA_003833135.1 Oehlia diaphana | reverse complement strand
CGCGTGTTTCAATGTCAAGTTGCTCGGTCAAAAGCTCGTAATCCTTCAAGTGTTTGAGCTGTCGTACGTGATCTTTCCAAGCTTTACTACCCACTTTTAAAGGTTGGCGTTGTGCCTTTTGCTTTTCCGTAAGTTGATTGTAGAGATCATTTTTATATATTGGATGATCAGGTATATACGCTTTTAGGTCATCCGGGACTTTAGATAAATCTAATGAGGAAGTAGAAGTTGAAGGTTGAAATACTTCCACGATAGGTAAAAAACTGATTGGTTGTGGTACAGTCGGAATTCGGTAGTTGTGATCTCTCTGTGATGAGTAGGTTAAATTCGGTATTGGAAAATCATAATCTTCCTGTAATGGACAGTCAAATTTTGTACGGTATTTAAGGTGCATGAGCGGTTTGCGGATATGATCAAAACGTGTCATTAAAAATGATTTGCGTCGTGATGCCAAAAGGAGTTCCTTTCTTGATGCGGTGGCGGCATGAATACCGGCGTCATTACATACACGTCTACAATTGCGATCAAAACGTTTCTTTTGTTGACGTTTGGTACTTGGTTTTGTACTAAAATTGTGGTTAAGATCACTAAACAGTTTTTTGTATATGTAAGTTTGTCCTCTGTGAACGATGTTCTCATAGCTATTAGCCTGATATTGGATAAGGAACGTCGTGCCTTGTCGTGAAGAAAAACACTTTTTTATACTGTGATCCCGCCAATCGGTAAATAATCGTGTAGCATGAAGAGTTCTTCCTTGAAGTTCTGTCGTATTTAGAGACTTCTCTGACGTATTGTCGTTATGATAGAAAGTCAACTTGTTGAAATGATCAATACATGCTTTGCGATCGTTAGTCATGATAATAGGACTAGGTACCAGACAGGAGGGGGTAAAATTATTTCCTTTGAAGGTGTAAACTGGGTGCGAACAGGCTTGGTAAATCCCAAAATAGAATCTATATTTCTTATACGAAAAATTGAAAAAGGTCTTGGTCATGTGATTGTGTTGTGATTTGTTCTGACCACGTGATTTGATAAAGGATATACGTTCTAATAATTTTTTCCGTATTAAATTAAAATATTTGTCTTGAATCCGCTTGGGAATTACTCTTTGTGAGGAAAAAAAGTGCGTGAGGCACTTGGATATTTGAAATCTGCAGTTGGGTAATCTACTTGTTGAATAATACCTAATAGGGGTGGATGGCATATGATAGTCATTTGTGTAAATTTTCAAATGGATTTCATTGGTGTTTGGAAGTTGATCAACAAACTCAAAAAAGAAACTTCTTGAACGCCTAAATTCGTAGATCTTGTTGAAACCTGTTCTATGTGACTTAGTCACGTGAAATTTTTCGAAGGAGATGAGGAACGAAAAATTGTTTTCTGTCCAAGAGGGATTATTAGCGGTAGGAATACCTATATGAGGTATATTTTTGTCGGTTATATCGCTAGTGTTATCATCTTCGATATGAGGGACCAGAGAAGGTGTGTCTTCTTCAATACACGTGGCTATAGAAGGTGTAGTATCTTCTGGGGAAGTAACCATGGAAGGTATGTTGTCATCGGGAGTAGTAACATGTTCAAGTGTTTTTTCTTCAATATTCAATGTAGTTGATTCAATTATAACCTCGTTAAGTGAAGGTGGGGGTTGAATATATTCTTCACAATATTCTTTATAATTTTCCTGCCAGTCTATATCAGACTCTTGATAGTCTAGGGTGTCGTTATCATCTGTGTTAAACTCTCGATAGTCGAGAATATCATCAATATCGAGGGATAAAATATCTTTTGTGGTAGTAGGAACCGGATATGTAATATCATATATATTAGAGTGAGGGTCTTCTTGTGATAATGGTTGTTCACCTAGACGAACGAAAGAAGATGTTGAAGGAGTGGACCAGTCTATTACTATGTGTTTGGTAGAAGGAGGAGCCATAGCCCTAAGTTATGGGTTGTTGAAAATAATAAAAGCCTCGTCTTATGCCCGAGGTGCCCGTCCAAGGCCTCTTTCTCTTTGAACTTTCTTAGAAAGTTAGAAGTACGAACTCGCAAAAATTTTACTGCGGAAAACTAACGAAATGGAAAAAAGGAGAAAGAGTTTTTTTTTTTATAAATCCGATTTTTATCCGGAAGGAAATTTGTGTAAAAATTGATTGTCGATCGTCACGTGGATCATAATCTGATTGGATCAATCGCTACGGCTTGTATAGCTAACGGACGGCCTGATGATAGTTAATTGATTAATTGATTAATCGACGCGTTTTGTAAAATTATAATGTCAACGCCAACTTTCAGGATAATATGATATATATATATAACCTATCTGTGCAAAAATTAAAAAATCTCAAGTCCTTTATTTTTTATTTGCTGGGCAATATAAAGAAAATGGCTTATATTCACATTCTTTCGCTCCTTTACAACTCAGGCCTTTCACCATGCAGCAGACTTACCGTGTTTCTTTTTGGTTCTATGCTTGTATTGGCCTTTGGAAGGCCATCACTTTTTTACGGTTTCTTTTATTTTCTTTTTATTCTTTTTCATTTAGCTATAGATTTTTATGAATCAGAAACTAGGCAACTAATAGTTATTCGTATCAAGAAATTATACAATAGCTATTCGGACTTCTGCTCTATAAGTAACTTGAAAAATAAAATGGAAAGGTGTGATAAGGTGTGATAACATGGTACCTCCCCTTTTCATTTGGAATTTTCAAGAATATTCTGAATCAATTGCACGTTTTTTCAGAAGGTTTAATCCGATTGCACTTAATAAAATTAATATGATATTTTATCAACCATTATATTATCTATTTTTAATATTAACTAATCTAGTAAATTCATCATATTTGCTTTTATAGGCAGCTGATTTCTTACTTCCGTCCTAACTGGATATTTCTAAAGGCTGGATAAAGGGTATAATTAAAAAAGTTCTGATTTATGAATAACTCCTTGCATTTTTTTCTTCTAGATTAACAAACATTTTTGGAAAGCATAAGTTAACTCCTCCTGAAGATATGGTTTAAATGTATCCTTCTATTTAATAGAGCAGAATTGCCCAGTTTCTAATTTTTTATATTTTATTTTGCCTATTATTCGTTTGTTACCTGGCTTATGATTGGGGCTGCATCCAGGAAATATAATGTTAATAAATATATTATTTATTATTGTATTTCGAAGGATTAGGGGTTGGACACTTCAAATTTGATTTTTGGAAGTGACAGAGTATGGCGAGAGTAAGGGTCATATTCAATAATTTAATTTTGAAATGAAAAATTTTAACTAATAAAATACAGGTAATTTCGCAATGTATGAATTATATACTCATCCATTAGCTAAATGGAAATTACTTGATTTGTTTAATAATTCTCAATAATATTTTGAATAAATAAATTTACGTTTTAAATGCCGCTATGATTAAATATATTAATTAATTTTGGCCGGCATTACAGATCACATGATACAATTTCAAATGAATAAATTAGGAAATTTTTATATGGATCATTTCTTCATTGATATCAAAAATCTATAAAGAGACGTTCTCGAAGACGCAAGTTTCTCGTGGATGATGCAAATTTATACGATGACAAAGAAGAATGATTACGATGTTGATTACGATGACGAAGACGAGTGTGAGGAAGAAGAAGAGGAGGAGGACGCTTATCATCACCGAAATGACATAATGACATGTGTCATGTCATTAATTTCATTTGTGTCATTCCACATCACTTCACATCACTGCATTCCGGTGGTCGTAAATTGATTGACTATAAAGTGACTATTTTAAGAATAACTTTTTTTACAGTAACTTCATGATCATAATCCATTGAGCACAAAATTTATTGAAAACTTATTTCTTAATATATACTACAGAATAATCGATAACTAGGAGTACAAGACACAAAAATTTGTACTGAAAAAAATAATTACCAATAAATAAAAATTAATATACTAGATTAAAAAAACAATTTCTCTATCAAGTTTTTTTATTATGATGTGTTTACTTATTATTTCAATTATTTCATGTACACTTTATCTTTACCCGTTTAAATTTAATCGACATTAATATAGCTTTAAATTAGACAAAATTTCTACAATATAGAAATATAATTGTTATAATTTACAATCTGCTTTCTGGACAATTGTCACTTGTCAGTATATTGTATTCTGCATTATTCCCATTTTAAAAATAATAAAAATAATGAAATACTGAAGTTGATTATTTCCTAGTTAAATATACACTATCTTTGATTATAAGGATTGGTATTTAAGCAACGGAACTATTATTAAATAGGATTCTTTTTATAAGGGATAATGTAAAACAAATTATTCCGTTCAGAGATGCTCTTTACATAATATATAACGTAACCTTATATATAATGTAACCTTCGTAACAAAAAATTTTTCTTTTCTTTTTTTTTTCTTTTGGGACAATTCAACAAATTATTATAATCAGTAATATTTGTTTTAAATTTGCTCTTTTTTCAATATTAAGTATTGACGTTTTTAACAGTACAGTGTTATGAATATATAAAATATATTAATTTCAAAAATAAAATATGAAAATGTAATTTTTCAAAAATGTCGAGAACCAAGAAAGTAACTAGGAAAGGTAAACATACCGTCACAGAACATATACATGAGCCAGTGCAAGTAAACGCAGCACAAATATTAAACTAAGATGCTTTCTGTCACCGACGTATTATCTGTCCATAGTTACGGTACATTTCGCCGAATGGACATTGGTAGCGATTAACATTTTAATAAAAAGTATTCATCGCGCAATGAAAATTAAAATTAAATTATTTTTAGAGTTTTTTTTTTTCCAGGACATTATCACTTTAACATTCAAGTAATTGATATTAATTGTAAAAAAATAAATAAATAACTTTATTTTCCTGAAAACATTTATCATGAAAAAGTAAAAAAAAGACTATTAAACAACGAGATAAATTTAATAAAAATCAGCTAATTCTAGAAAACATTTCTTTTATGTATTTAGTATAAGGTCTCACAAATTCAATTTTTCGGTTCACGTAACATTGAAATTTAAAATCGACCCGGGGACCCGGGGTTTATTGTTTATTAATAAAAAAAGTTTATATATAAAATCGTGACATCTGATTGGTTGACTTTTAAAGGGGAGGGTAATTAAAGAATTTATTTTCGCTCCAGAAGTTGTCAGCCACGTGATAAACTTACCTGCCAATAAATCACGTCCTGATCACGTGATAAACTTTTTATATATAACTTTTTTTATTAAAATTCGAAAAAGTGACCCGGCCGGGTGAAGTGAACCGAAAAATCGAATTTGTGTGGCCTAAAAACAATAAAATAATCAAATGGAATAAATAACTCGGCGAAATGTCCATTCGATAAAATGGCTTCGGTGAAATGCGAGACGTCCTTTTGGCGAAATATCCCTTTGGCGAAATGGATTTCGGTGAAATGGACTTCGACGAAAGTCCGGATACCCCTGCCCATGGTGTTAATACCCTGTGAACTTTTTATCAATTATTGGATAATAAATACTAGTTCAAGATAATAATGGCGTAAAAGAAAGATTAATTATTATATTTTGAGTCACAAAATTCACTATATTCAAGCCACAGAAATTGTAAAAAAAAAGCTTTAATCTGAAAATTTTGACGTCGGCGCTACCCAGAGTAACACTCAGCCTATTCCAATGAGACGAAGGCAGAAGCTTCAAATGACAAATCAAAAAGAAGAAATGTATGATCCGATCATGTTAATAGTAAAGAGCAGCACGAACAATAACGAGGGAAAATAATTAAAAATTTAAGTAACAAGCTTCAAGCGGTGTCACGTGACCAATTGCGGAAGTAGCGATGATAAAATTTTCTTTCTTTTTTATTATTATTTTTAGGCAAACCAATTTGCTTGGACTAATTTTTTGCATATCGACATATAATTGTACTCGAATTTAACTTTATTATTGCAGTTTTCTTAACTAAAAGTATCTGTAACACTTTTTCAAGAGCGTTTGATAAAAATCGGAAATGTTAAAAAAAATTGTCCAAAAAATTGGAATTATGTTGTAAATGGTATCCGGACTTTTCACCGAAAAATATTTCACCGAAGTGTCATTTCGCTGAAGCCATTTCGGAGAAGGGAAATTTCTCCGAAGATATTAGATATGGAATTTATTAATTTTCCTTTCGCTTCCACATTGTAAGTCGCGTTTGTTTAATTTTTTTTTTTAATTAAAAAAATTAATTTATTCGGTATTACAGTAAGTTAAATAAAATAACAAATTCGTCGTACTCATCAATTTCCGAAATATTTTTTATTCCTTTTTTGGTTTAATAATTTTCCTATATATATATTTCTACTTGTTTGTACGAATAATATATTTTTTATTAACTTTTCCTTATTAAGGAAATATGTTAATCACTAACATTTTTGGCGAGGTGCACTTCGACGAAATGGACGATTTGGCGAGATGCCATTCGGCAAAATATCCCTTCGGTGAAACCCTTCGGGGAGATTAAATTCGGTAAAATGGGTTTCGGCGAAACATACTATAACCGTTGTAAATAAATAAGTTCATAAATAATCAATTTAGTTTGATGTAACAATAATTTATTTCCGTCTAAAGTATGATATTAAAAAAAAAAAGAGCACAATCGTTATAAACAAAATGTATTTAGAATTAATTTTAAATATTAACAGAACAACAAAAGATGCAAGAGCGGAAATAAGAATATGGAAAATAACCTAGAAAAAGATAAAATGATAAACTGATAAACCATGTCAAATTTACACGAAAGAAATCCTTTACTAATATTAATTAAGATCGTACATTATGTACATTATTTGTAAAATTCAAATGTAAAACTGTGATACATTTGCTGAAATTCGGACCAATTTCCTAATTTTAATTGTTTAATAATCAATTTTGTAATTATGGTAAAGAGTGTAGATGGTAAGGTTACACTGGGGTGTCACATATTTGATTTAATGAAACCATGAGATCTCCTATTTGTCATAATTCGTAAATATGTCGATCTATATTAGCTCAAACATTTTTGAGAATTATTTTTTAAAAAATGTCTAAAAACTATATACAAAGTGAACCTGATATATCTTATAAGAATGGGATTGATATTGAGGAAGATAAAATTGAATCCTTTCATTGGTATTTAAAAGCAGCTGTAAATGGAGATAAAAAAGCACAATTTAATTTAGGTGTGTATTATGAAAATGGAATTGGTATTGAAAAAGATGAATTTAAAGCTTTTTATTGGTATCAAAAGGCGGCAATAAAAGGATTTGAAGATGCTCAATTTAATCTAGGTTTATGTTACCAGTATGGAATTGGTAATGAAAAAGATGAAGCCAAAGCCTTTTATTGGTATCAAAAAGCAGCTGGACAACAACTTAGTAATGCACAATTTAATTTAGGTGTATGCTATCAAAATGGAGTTGGCATTGAAAAGAATGAGGCTAAAGCTTTTTATTGTTATCAACAAGCAGCAGAAAATGGATTTAGAGAAGCACAATTTAATTTGGGAAACTGCTATTTTAATGGAATTGGGGTTGAAAAGAATGAATTTAAAACTTTTTATTGGTACCAAAAGGCGGCAATAAAAGGATTTGAAGATGCCCAATTTAATCTAGGTTTATGTTACCAGTATGGAATTGGTATTGAAAAAGATGAAGCTAAAGCCTTTTATTGGTATCAAAAAGCGGTAGAAAATGGAGATAGAGATTCACAATATAATTTAGGTTTATGTTATCATAATGGAATTGGTATTGAAAAAGATGAAGCTAAAGCCTTTTACTGGTATCAAAAAGCAGCTGAAAAACAACTTAGTAATGCACAATTTAATTTAGGTGTATGCTATCAAAATGGAGTTGGCATTGAAAAGAATGAGGCTAAAGCTTTTTATTGGTATCAACAAGCAGCAGAAAATGGATTTAGAGAAGCACAATTTAATTTAGGAGACTGCTATTTTAATGGAATTGGGGTTGAAAAGAATCAATTTAAATCTTTTTATTGGTATCAAAAAGCGGCAGAAAGTGGAGATAAAGATGCACAATATAATTTAAGTATGTGTTACCAGCATGGAGTTGTAATTGAAAAAGATGAAGCTAAAGCCTTTTATTGGTGCCATAAAGCAGCAGAAAATGGAGATAAGGAAGCACAATATAATTTGGGTGAATGTTATGGGAAAGGAATTGGCACTGAGAAAGATGAAATCAAAGCTTTTTTTTGGTATCATAAAGCAGCAGAAAATGGAATTAATGAAGCACAATATATAATAGGCATATGCTATGGGAATGGAATCGGTATTAAAAGAAATGATGTCAAAGCTTTTTACTGGTATAAAAAAGCAGCAAAGATTGGAATTAGTGAAGCACAATACAACCTAGGACATTATTATTTTAATGGAATTGGTACTGAGAAAGACGAAACCAAAGCTTTTTACTGGTACAAAAAAGCCGCAAAAAAAGGAGATGAATTGGCACAATATATAATGGGCACATGTTATGAGAATGGAATTGGAATTGAAAAAGATGAAGCTAAAGCCTTTTATTGGTATGAAAAAGCAGCCGAACAAGAATATAATCATGCACAATATAATCTTGGAATATGTTATGATAATGGAATTGGTGTTAAAAAAAATGGAGCTAAAGCTCTTTATTGGTATCAAAAAGCAGGAGAAAATGGCGTTAAAGAAGCACAATACAACTTAGGATATTGTTATTTCAATGGAAGTGGTACTGAAAAAGATGAAATTAAAGCTTTTTACTGGTATGAAAAAGCAGCAGAAAATGAAGATAAGGAAGCACAAAATATTTTAGCAATGTGTTATGAACATGGAATTGGCACTGAAAAAGATAAAGCAAAAGCTTCCTATTGGTATCAACGATGCCTTGATATATCTAAATGAAATACTTAGTTTGACTCGTTATTCGCATAATATTAAATACATTATCAATTTTAATTGGTAAGATCATTATTATTGGCGAAATTGTTCATTTACTATAGTTCAAATAGAATTGTTAATATTAATACAATATGCAATATAATGATACTACAAACGTAACCCTAATCCTAAATCCTGAAAAATTTAGCTAGTACTTAAACATAATTCATTATTGATTGAAATCTCGAATTCAATAAACATGAAATCTAATAATATTTTAGTTTAATATTTAATCGTATCACTGTTTCACTAGGACCCGAGCAATATATACGCTTAGTTACCATTAGCTCTACGTATCTCTTCAGGGCCGGAATTACGTAATGCCGCCCGGTCTTGGTAAAAATTTCTAACAGAATAGACAAATTTACCGGACTATAAAATATGCCATGATCGAGTTATACTCACCAAAGAATTAATATTTAAAGACCTGTTGAACGATGCGAAGGACGGAATTTTTGGTTTGATTTATTAGTTTTCGTATTGTAATATTGCAGATCACCGGAGGCAATATTTATTATTTTCATTATATCTATTAGTTCCTTGATATTTATTCGTAAATTCCTTGTATTACAATTTATTATCGAGCTTTAATAAAAGATATACCTTATTTAATAAACTTTTAAAATATTTAATAGCCGAATAATTTTGTTTTTTATTCTTTAAAATGAATCGGGACATAAAGTAGCACTTAATTTAATGTATTATGTTATAAGATAGTATTGCTGGTCCATAGTTTTTCGTGCGATATTGGTTAGCGCCTCACTATAATAACCATCTGAATCTAACGCATGATTAACTACCTTTGTAATTCTAATTCGATGCTTTTTAAAACATTTTTTCATGAACTTTCCAAAAGCTCATACTCCAGATGAATTTTTTCTACCAAAATATAAAAAATTGTAGCCAAAAGTGCGTCGAATATCCAATGGGATCCATAGGATCTTGGAATTTTTGATTTAACAATTGGAATTCAAACTCATAGAACTTTAAGTAACGGGAACCACAGTAAACACGGGTTCGGTTTATTTTACCGAAAATCATTTCACCGACAATCAACTTACCGACAGTCACTTCACCGAAAATCATTTCACCGACAGGTTCATTTCACCGACAGGGTTATTTCGCCGAAAATCATCTCACCGAAAATTATTTCACCGAATTTTAGATCACATAGCCACAATTATTAATTTAATATTTAATAGTTTTTATTGTGAAAAATAATATAGCCATAATTATTAGTGAATTATTTATTGTGTAAAATCTTATAAATATACACATAAAAGGAATGTTATGTAATTTGAATATAATAAAATATTAATTTTTTTTATTTCGTTTTTTTACAAATAAAGTGGGATGACAA
>QZLH01000105.1:12170-38786 GCA_003833135.1 Oehlia diaphana | reverse complement strand
CGAGGAATAGCCCACAATATTTCATTTTAATTAGTTTATATATTTTTATTCATTTTATGTATTAGAAGCATTAAGCATAAGTTTTTATTAGTGTTAATATATGATATGGAATTTCTAAGATATATATAAATATTTTGATTGCGTAAGCATTAAATATAGTAGTATTATGAAATTATGTTAAATATAGAAAACAGCTAAATAAAATAAGATTTCACAATAAAAAATTTTTAATAATGCTATTTTTTTTGTATTTTTTTTTATTAATATTTTTAGTTGTCAGTGAAATGATACTGTAGTTGAAACGACCCTGTCGGTGAAATGACTGTCGGTAAGTTGATTGTCGGTGAGACGATTTTCGGTGAAATAAATGCGTCCCGTAAACATTTTCCTTGAATTAGAAATATTCGGATGAAATTTGGTTAACTTTTTTTTATTTTACTAATGGGAAGGCCAGCACAGATAAGGAACTAACCTTTGACATAACATCGGTTTGATTGAAAAGTGTTCTTCTTATTCTTTTATACGTTAAAGCCGCATTTCATGGGTGTCATGTAATCCCACATATTTGATATTCTCCAAAGTTAACCTCTGAGTGATTTAATTTTGGTAATAGGAAAACGTTAAATTAAGAAACAACCAATAATTGAATGTATCATTTCCCTGTTGCACTTCAATTCACTAGCAACTTAAATGCTGTACTCAATAAACTAATATGGCAAATAATTTCTTCATTTAAATTTCCTTTGCTAACCACTTTGTGAGAAATTTTTTTTCTTATACAATTATACTAGTCTTTAAGTGATAATATGACATCGCACATATTCCATCAAATTTCTCGTCAAGATTTTTTAATTATTTCCTCTATCAAATTGTTACCTCTATCAGAATGAAAACGAAGATCCCATCATATTTTTCACATTTGTTGATGACACGAGTAATTGTGACGCCGACCACATCTTGAACGACGTATATCTGTCTGATGATAAAGATGGGCTAAACAAGGATTCAAATAAAATAAACGAATTAACGAAATAAATCTGAGAGTTTCATAAAGAAAGAAATAATACGAGGTTTCGATCGATAAATTTCCGAGAAAAATCTTTAATGATTAAACTCATTATTTTACTAAAAATATAACCGTTATTATCATAAAATTATGGTTTTGAATAATAATGTGATGAATATGAGAAAGTTTTAAGCCCCTTGTTTACCAAATTGATTTTGGATCAACCGGTATCATCAAACCGGTCATGAGTATTAAATCGGATAATTTCATGAGAATATTTTAAAGTAATTTATAGAGTGCCTACCAATCAAAAGTGATCAAATCAAATTTTGGTTAAGATCACATGTCTAGTTGCATTCTTTAGTTTAGTAAGTTATCTGTTTGTACCAGCGTAATACTACTAATACATTTCGGGGAATCATTTTTGCAATTAACTAGCTATATCACTATCAGTTTTGTTTATCGTGCTTGTTAAAGCTCTATATTTTTAAATGAACATTTAAATAGTAAATAAAAGAAACTAATTTAACTATATATCTTTGATATAACGCATAAATTATTAATTGTGGTGCATCTTCAATAAATGTTATAAAAATAATGGATATTAAAATTCTTTTTTTTCCTTCTTCTGTAAATTTCGCATTCAATTCATAATAATCTGCACATCTTGATGATGTAACATTTAACGTTTCTAAATTTATAAATGACAAGAGTGTAAATCCTAATGCGGTTCTTGGAATTCCCTTCCACCAATGTTCAGTAGCTTTTGAATGAATTAATTGGTAACCTATAAGAAACCATAATATTATTATATTGAAAGAGATACTAAAAAAAAACACCCAACTATAATTATATACAGTATATGTTTGAGAAGAAAAAAGAAAAATATAAGTATGTTACAATATAATATTACAAAAAGAGCAAGGAGGGGAAATACGCACCTGCAAATGAAGTTACATATTAGATCTTTCCATAAACTGCTAATACTATAAAATAAGTGGGAACATGAAAACCGTCGCATAGCAGTATAATAATAGTAACAAACATAATTAATTCAATTCCGACTCCAATTAATATGTATTTATATCTATGCCATAAATGAGCTATTTAAATATTTTAAACATATATACTTATAAATAAATCAATAATTATTTAAAATGCACGAAATATTTCCCTTCCCCCAAGAATATATGTAAACTTACGATATTCTGGAGCTCCATAAGTGGGATCTAAATTTTCTGTACGCGACCCGATTGTTATAGCTGATGTGCCTTTGAATAAAACAGCTTTATCTAAACTTTTTCTTAATTCAGATGAACTTAATTGAACTGGCATCTTGGTATCTTAAATGTCTACACGTAACAAAATTTGATCTTCACGTGTATTTCTTTTAAATTGATATCTCTCATATGGTATAAAAATACGTCCTTTTTCAATCGCAAGTGCCCTTGATATTTCATCAAACATTTCATTAGCATATGTCATTCCATCTTTTTTTCCCATTCCTAAATAATTTCTTTTCCATCTGGAGTTAATAGAATAGTTGCTCTCACGTCACCTATTAAAAGAAAAAAAGGTCAAACCATTTTGATAAATTTATGATAGTAATAAATATTTTACCTGGTTCATTTCTAGCCACTACCCTGATATGACATTTCAGAAATTGCGTTTTTCATGTTTGTTATAAGAAATAATAAAATAAACGCTATTATTGATAATTTTAGAGGACTTTGTTCTTTATAATAATACATTATGATAATATATATATACATATATATATTTTATTGTAACATTGTCGTATAATGTCAAGAAAGCCTTGAAAGCACTTGTATGGGAAATTTTCATACCTCTTCACATGGAGATCTACTTGCAAGACGCAAAGTTGGTTTTACTCCTGGCGATCTCGGAATTGCGAGTCCCTCAGCCTTTCATAACTTATGATTTTGCCGTCACTATTTACTTATAGGGTAGGTCCTGTGTTGAACTAGACCTCCCTTTACATTTTTCTCACATTCGTTCGGGAAAAAATAAAGAACAAAGGTTAATATGTTTTTTCGAAAAAATTAATATGTCATACAGATCTATTTTGTCACACAATTTGTGACTCAGCAAAATCGAATCGCACTTTTGGTGTAACATTTGCCACAGTGTGACTTGTGTGACCTGATTAACGTATTTTTTTTTTACTACAACGCGTCTTTTGACACTTGTAAACTTATAAAAAAGCTCTTATACAAAAATAAAATGGAATATATAACTCCCTATAAAAAATTTATCCGTTATTTCTGTAAAAACTTGGTAAAAATGAGCCTTTCATGGATGAGTCCCGGAAGCCGGTTTGGACAAGTTCGCGACCTAGATTATTTTTCTTTGATTTGTTTTTTATGAAAATTTGATGAAAAAAATTCATACGTATTGTAAACACAATATTTATATCAAATTTTAATCATGGCTATTTTGTCATTCTATGTTAACCGTATAAATACTATTTTTTTCTGTTAATTATAGAACAAAACAAAAAGTAATTTTCAAAGTTATTAATATAGTTGATATCTATAATTGACTGACGACTAAAATCAGTTACAATCAAGTCTTACATTGCTCGTACAATCATTAAATTATATTATTAAAGAATTAAAAGTCCATTAACCGTTAAATTACTGATTCGAAATTATCGTTCAGCTCAATAGGATTATGTAGATTTTCATATTATTAGGTATAGCAATATGTAATATGATTATAAAGTAGAGTAAAAAATATGATGTAGATGAAATTTTTATGGTAAAAGTATAAATAAAGCTTATAAAGTGGACTAAAAATAGCATAAAAATGAATTTATAGAAAACTAAATAAAACTTACTTATGATTAAGTGCATGATCAAAACCGGAATTTTAATCGGTATTTTTTTTTTTTTTTTTGCTAATTAACGAAAAAGAGCTTGTCATTCTAACCCTCTCATGATAATGTGATCGGTTGCAGTAGATCGATTACTATAAATTTGATCTTTAAAATCTTTTTTCAGCTTTTTTTTAGACTGGATCTTTTTTTTTCAGTCTCTTTTAGAACGGATCATTTTTTATTTTTAACAATGGTCTTTTTTAGACCGTTTCATTTTTTTTTTTTTTAGTATTATTTTATTATTATTATTTTTTTTTTTTGATCGAGACTTCAATAAATTTTTCTTTCCTTTTTCCCGGTTTTTTTCTTAACTTATATTTTTTTTTTTATTTTTTTTTTTTATTTTTTTTTTTTTTTTTACAATTGTTTTTTTTTGTCCGTTTTTTTTTTTTTTTTTTTAGTATTATTTTATTATTATTATTTTTTTTTTTTGATCGAGACTTCAATAAATTTTTCATTCCTTCTTCCCGGTTTTTTTCTATACTTATATGTTTTTATATAATTTACTTTTATACATATTATTTTTTATGTATGGGTATCGGGTATTTCATTTACTAAGTCATATGATCATTTGCCGTTACTAACGTGACGGTTAAAAAAATGCCGTAAAATATAAGAAATTTTCAAAATCCTGCCCCACAAATCAAATTAATTGTGTAACGAAAAGATTGATACATGCCATTTTAATTTTAGAAATCTTTCATGACGATCTTGATATTTTTGTAAGTAAATGGTTTTCTTTTTTTTCAATAAATACACTATTTTGTTTTTTTTAAAAAAAAAATAAAATAAAATAAAAATAACGAAACAAAAAATTACAATTATTTAAATTTTTGTTGTAATTATTTATAGAGCTAAAATTTTAAAAAAAAATTCCTTATTTTTTCCACAATTAATCCCTTTATTTGTCACTCGGTATAATAAAATACCAAATTTATTGTGAAACAACTTACTATCATTGCATGAACCATCCTTATACATATAATTGTCGACAATCGCAAATCGCAGACAGGAAAACTTTATTTTTACTTATTTAATCAATAATTATTTTGACCCAATATCCCATCGCAATTCTATTTTCCCTTGTTATTGGCTTTAATTTATGGCAAGTACTAAAGTAATAACACGGAAGTCCCTTGGGAGAAGCGCATTTATTGGATCCTTATATAATGTAACAAATGATGCATTCTGCGGGACCATGATATTTAAGTCAATGTATCCAGATGATTCCATAAGAAAGGTTGATATTTCACATACTGAAATTTTATATGAATTTGAGAATACGTATAAGGAAAAGTTTAACAAGTTAGACGTTGAAGCTGAACTAAAAGTAAGTGTTCTCACAGGATTGATTCCTTTAGTAGGTTCGGGAAAGTATCTAAACGATGAAAAAGATAGTCTTAAATCCGTGAAGGGAACTTTAATATATAAAATAACTACAGTTGAGGAAAATTTGGATATTCATCGTGATGATGTTAAAGCTTGTATTTCTACATATGTGTTTACTAATAACCAAAATGCTACTCACGTGGTGATAGGAATAAAGTGGGGAGCTGCTATAATGGCATCATTTGAATGTAAAGATACTAATGAAGTAAATAGATCTCATGTTGAAGGAGCGCTAAAATGTCACTTTGAAAAAATAAAAATCTCTGGAGGAGGTCACTTAGGTGTTGAAGAACGATATTCTAATATTAATAGCCATTTCTCTATAAAACTTTTTGGTGATTTTGTTCCAAGTAATAAAGAGCTTCCTCAATCCTTTGATGAAGCTAGGAAATTAATTGCTGAACTTCCTAAATACACCAAACTATACAATAATGGGAAAGGAGTTCCAATTGAATATACTTTATATCCGTTGTCAGAACTTGCAAAACTATTTATTCAGGATGTCGCGATAGTTAGCATGATAACGGAATTAAGCGTAGAAATTATCCTAAGAGTAGAACAAGTTTTTGATGGTTTGTCCGAATCAAAACAAAAGCTTAACGACTTGTATAATGACGCACAATCTACTTCTGATTTTATAATGGACAAGATTTTTGATCAAATTAGCAATCGTATACAAGAAGTTGAAATAAACGAAGCAAAGTTTAGACGCGAACTTGCAGAATGTCTTGTTAAAGTACGCTCTGGTAAGATTAATATTATCGAATTTGAAAATAAATTAGAAAAATTTCATGAGAGTATATTATCTAAAAATTCTATGATGGAATTCTTTCGCCAACATCGTTCGGTATCAACATTGGCTGAATTGGTACCCATATTAAAGACCAAAAGTGTAGTGTTTCTTGGAAAAATTCAACCATCGAGTATATTCTATACAAATATTCAAATAGTGATATTTTTATACTCTTTGATAATGAATATATTGTTGATTTTGATTCCTCTTCAGTGCATAGTATGTTTCGAGATCTTTACAGTTCAGATGAAGGGTCAAGCAAATTCTTCATAGCTAATCCTAAAATATGTACTCATATAAAATGTTCTAGTTATCCAATAATTCGACATTATATCAATGGAAGACTAGATAGTGACAATTATTATGAGGATAATAAGATATTATTCACATCAAATCTTATTAAATTTGATCCTCTACCAAGTACCAAGCCAAAAAACAATCCCAACAAGAAGATAAAATTGGAAATATCCTGTCCTCAAGATTGTCCAACTATTGATTCCAATTGGAAATGTTTCAGATGTAAAAAGGATGTAGAATACGGGTATAATGAGCACTTATACTGTGAATGTGGTGAAAGCAATATTACTCATTCTAAATTTAATTGTAATAGTCCCCATCACACAAAAGGATACATATCTTTTGAGTCGAACAAACTTAACGATTTGTTACCATCAGTACCGTCACAGGAAGAAACTGGCATAGGAAAGTCAACATTTATATGCAAATTATCTTAAGGCAATAGTTTCGTCAAAATTGAATAATTATTATTATATCAGGCGCGCCAAATATTTATTTATTTTAAAGATATCTTTATAATTTATAGTTGTACAATTGTTAAATATCTACAAAAAATTCTTATTTATTATTCATAAATGTATACAAATATTATCAAAATAAATAAATTATAATTTATTTATTATCATAATTAAATGTGTTATCAGGTTTATTTGTAGAAAATTAAAGAAAAAATAAGTAAACAATATGTACCGCTTAATAAATTCAAAATGTAGTAAAATTTATTTTTTATATAATATCATATTTGAGTTTTTTTCCAGATTTTTTTATAGGAATATTACTTGCAGGCTAATATTGACATTCTTAGGAATGACAATTACAGGGATAAAATTTGCAGGGCTAATATATCTTTGTTCTGTAAATATTGTAGATATCAAAAGTAACCATTAAAAATGTTCACATGAAATTCAAGAAAACTTGTGATTTTGTCAATATCCTAACCTTTTTAAGTGATAATCGATTTTTCCGCTTTGTTATTAGTTAATACTAGGTTGGAAATCATCAAACTACAAAAAAAGAAAGAGTTGAATGTTATCATATGGTCAACAAGCTGTTGATTCTCACAACTTCAGACAAAAAAATGCACCTGCGAATCTCTCTTTAAATCCAAGCCTACTTATACTAGTGCTAGAGCGATCTTTTTCCAACCATCCAATGATGAAGTATTTAGAATTAACACTAATATATTCAGTTTCTCATGTTTCTCATTTGTTGCATTTTCACTAGAAGGTCAACCAACATTTCAAGAAAACTTTCATATTCTCTGTAGGATATTCATCAAGTAGTTGCTGTGCAACTTCGTGTCTGTTTACTTCTTCTTCATAAACAATACTTCTGAGACTTTTTGTGTAATAATTGACCTTTTTATCAAAGGGCTCAAACAGTGCTCAAGCTCACAAAATTTTAAAAATTAATTATGAAAGAAAAAGTAACTCTATTAATTAATATTAAACAATGCAAAGAAAGAACTCTAAAAAAAAAAAAAAAAAAAAGATTATTAATTCTAAATTATTTCACGCTTACAATCAATTTGCGAAAATATTTAATTAGAATTTGTTCATTTCATTTATTATTATTCTTTTGATACTCATTTTACTTGAATAAATTATTAATAAAACTAAACCATATGAATTGAAATCTTTATTAAAAATCTGGTGAATATTTAGAGAATTCCGAATATGAATTTGGTTATAATACTCTATTATTAAATCAACAATTTCTTCAATTAATTGATTATAAAATATTGTAAAAATATCAATTTTTTTTGATTTTATGAATTTGAAAATCAAACTATTTATCCGGCGTTCTCAACATCGGTCAATTTTCCTACATGTTATATTGTTTAAAAAAAAATAATTTCGTAAATATATTTAATATAATATTTTATTTCTTTGGGAAAAGAAAAAAGATAAAGAAAGAAAAGTATAAGAAAAGGGAAAAAAAGGAATCCAAAAAAAAATACTTTAAGTACCGAAAAAAATTCTGAATTCAAATTATTTATGCAGAGACTAATCCAAACGTCAGAAAAATTTTTCTAGTTATGTAGATTAATAAATAATTTTTTCATGAGGTTTTTATTAAAATAATTTAAAAACATTGCGAAAATGTTTAATAAAAATCAGTTTTGCAACGTTTTCTATTAAACAATTAAAAAATGTTGCAAAAAATTTTTTTTTTTTTACTAAATTCCTTAATAAAAAACGTTTTTGCAATGTTTTTTTGTTAAAATAATTAAAAACATTTGTGAAAACCATTTTTTTTTTATAAAATTATTAATAAAAAAACAGTTTCGTAATATTTTCTATTAAAGCAATTAAAAAATGTTGCGAAACTGTTTTTTTTATTAAATTGCTTAATAAAAAAACGTTTTTCGCAACATTTTTTTGTTAAAATAATTAACAAAGTGGGTTTTTTTATTAACCACTTATTACATGTTAACGCAACATTCTTTAAAAAATAAATAAATTTTTTTTTTTTTTTTTTTTCGAGTTACAATAAATTTAATTAAATTGCAATTGAAGTGATTGTTTTTTAAAAATTGTGAATAAAAAATGATCAACAAAATTAAATTCTACCGAAAAACCTACAATTTGACGGTTAAACTTAATATGACATAAAAGTATCGCAGGAAAGCTCTAAATCACAAAATTGTAGTTTGAGTTCTGTCTATGTCCTGTCCTGTCTTGTCTAGTACTATTAAATAAATACTTATAATACTTCCGGAAAAAAATTGTGCAGATCATACTAACATTGGCCGATCAAATTTCTAATACCAAAAATAGGATCAACAAAATTTCATACCAAATCTAATCTGATCACTAGGCCAAGTAAAAACTATAAACCTAAAATTAGGAAATATACAGTTGATCAATGCAGAATGACATTGCATGCATGCATAATGCAATTCACACATGCTGCATGCATTAATGGGTTTATTTGAAATATCATAACGCAGAAAATTTTTTTAAAAAAAAAGAAATAAATAAATAAGCTCACTATTCAATTATATGGCAAAATGACTTCGGTAATAGAATGGATTGAGAAAATGATAAAAAATGAGTGTATTCATTATTTTGAATATGATAAATTTAGTCATTTTGACGAAATCGGTAGAGGAAGTTTCGGTAAGGTGGTTAAAGCAAATTTGGCTAATAGGGGATTGGTCGCACTAAAATTTTTTTTTAATGATAATTCAAAAGAGAAACTTAATGAAGAGTTCATCAAGGAGGTAGGAATTGTTTTACAATAAATTAGCTTGTTATATACAGCACATTTAATTAAATCTATTTTGTTTTATCAAATTTTTCTTTTCTTTTTTTTTTTTTTTTAGCTAAAACTTCTTTATGAGATTGATTATCATTCAAACATAAATCGTTTTCTGGGAGTAACAAATGGTTTAAGATTTTTTTAAAATATTTGTTTATACAGTTCAATATAACTTATTAATGTTTAAATTAATAGATTCGTTTTATACTTTGGTGTTGGAATATGCAAATGAAGGAAATTTAAGAGATTATTTGAGAAATAACTTTGCTTCTTTGAAATGGAGTCGTAAAATTAACATGGCATTGGATATTACTAGCGGATTGAAATTTCTACATTCTAAAGAAATAATCCATAGAGACTTGGTAAAGGTGTATTAATTTTTAGTATTTTGTTCGTGATTTTGTTTTGATAATTTTAATAAATACTGTCTAATCATTTTATAGCACTCAAAAAATATATTAGTGAATAATGGAAAATTGTTAATTGCAGACTTTGGATTATCTAAAAAATTAGCAGAAGTCACAAATAGTTCAATTAGTTCAATGGGTAATAAAATTGGGATGTACGAATATATTGACCCACAATGTATTAAAAATATCAAGTATAAAAAAGATAAGAAGTCCGATATCTATAGTTTAGGTGTTTTATTATGGGAAATTTCAAGTGGGAGTCTCCCTTTTCATGATTATCGAAGTAATCGAAATATATTAGCTATTCACATCAGTTATAACAATCTTAGAGAAAAACCAATTAAGGATACACCTCTAAAATATCAACAACTTTATCAAAAGTGTTGGGATGATGAACCAAAATCAAGACCCGATATTGAAGAAGTATATGAAATTTTAAATGAAGGTACTGTACACAATAATATGATGCTAATTTAAAAATAAATCCAAATACTGTAGTCTTACCCTCAATTTTTATTTTCACATTTTTAATTTTCCTTCCCTTATTTGATAATGAACGTCAAAAAGTTGCATGCGAAGTTCTATTCTTTAAAGTATGTGAAGCAGAAAAAATCGAACGCACCCTAGAAATGAAATTAGCACCAACTGTATGGGCAGAAATGAAATTAGCACCAACTGTATGGGCCAAAATGAAGGATGAAGAAAAAATTCCATGGTTTAGATTACACAATGAAAAAAAATTAATGAGTATGATTAAAAATGATATGACATTACTTAATAAGTCGAATTTTGAATTGATAATGTCAACGTTCAATTCACCATTTATTATCGAACCAACATCATTAATGGCTGGTATGATAATGGAAAGATTAGCAACGAGACAAATTGTCTCAAATAGGAACATTGATTATGGTGGTGATGATAATAATGAAGAATACGCGGAATTTTTTAATAAATTCATAGACCAAAATATGGTTTTGTGAGTCGTGGCTAGTGAATATTGTTGAGAATAAATCGGGACACCAGAAACTTTCATATGATGCATAAAGGGTCTGAATTATGATATTATTAATTTGTTATGTCTATCAATAGTCAAGAATAGTTGTTGGAATAAGTTATTATCATCCAAAGTCTATGTAGTTTGTATCAAAACATTAAGAAATAATTTATAAGTAATTAATTTTTTAAAATAAATAAAGATGATATATGTTTTGTAAAATTTATATTTAAAGAAAATAAATTCTTAACGAAATTTTTTATTTCACTATATTTATACTAATTTCCAAAGACTTAAATTAATCAAAATTTGGATTATGATCAACAAAATACAAACAAATTTGGTATAAAGAATGCAATTTATTTCTTTTTTCTTTTAGAACTTCTTTTCACATCAATTTGTAAATTTTAGAAATTTTAATTTACATGTGTGGTGTTACGGATAGTGCTTTGATCTGTGTTGATCCGTGTATGGATTGATCCGGGCTATACTTACGTAGGTCTAATGAATATATATGACAACTACTAATAAAACTATTAAAGTGTGATGTTAAAAATAATCAAAAGAAATTATGGACAAGTATATTAAAAGACATTTCTTATTGAGCTTTATGCGCAGTCATTTGTCATTCAATCACATATTTTATTATTTGTCGCACGCAAATGTTACATCAATATTATTATATACAGTATGTATGTACGGTGTAACTGTTGTACCAGAAATAGTTTATAAGAAGTTTTTATAAGCTTTTTTACACAAAATACGAAAAAAAAAAACGAAGGAATGTCTTTAAATAAAATTTCAAATGATGATGATGAAAATTTTTTAAAAATTTTTTTAAAAAATTTTTATCGTCAAATTATAAAAATAGAAAATTATATTGAATATGAAAATATTTTAATGGAATGGGTACAAGAATTTTTTATTTATAATAAAAAAAATCCTGAAACAATTTTAAAATTAATGGAAAATCATCAAGAGAATGAAAATTGGTTTTCAAGTTTAATAGGATTTTTTTATAAAAATTCTTTAATAATAAATAATAATAATAATAATATTGATATTGATAATAATCAATCATTTTTAAAATTATATTTATTATCAATTAATAATTATGAAAATAATAATGAAAATAAAATATTATTATCATCAATGTATCAATTACTTAATATCATTATATCAAAATATCTATTATCATTTTATTATTATAAAGATATTTTATATAATGAAAGAGATTCAATTACAAAAGATTTTAAACATTTGGAAAATATAAATGTTATGTCTCATAATCAATTTGAAAATTTTGATGGATTAGAAATAAATTTATTTAAAGATGAGATAAATTCTATGGAAAAATATTTTGAATCAATAGACAAATATTCTAATAATGATCATAATAATAAAAATAAGGAATTAATAAAATTAAATAATTTAGGTTATTGTTATCAATATGGTATATCAAAAAATAAAGATGAATTTAAAGCATTTGAATTTTATTTAAATTCAGCAAAAGGAGGTTATTTAGGAGCAAAAAATAATTTAGGTTATTGTTATCAAAATGGAATTGGAGTAAAAAAAGATGAAGTTAAAGCATTTGAATGGTATTTAAAAGCTGCTCATGAAGGAGATTTATTTGCACAATATAATTTAGGTATTTGTTATCAAATTGGAATAGGAATTAATAAAGATGATAAAAAAGCTTTTGAATGGTATTTTAAATCTGCTAAAGAATATTCATCTTCACAAAATATGTTGGGTAATTGTTATCGAAATGAAATTGGAATAGAAAAAGATTTAGAAAATGCCTTTTATTGGTATAAAAAAGCTGCAGTTACTGGAAATAAATTTGCACAATATAATTTAGGAATTTGTTATGAAAATGGTGAAGGTGTGAAAATAGATGAAAGTAAATCTTTTGAATTATATTATAAATCAGCTAAACAAGAATATAAAGATGCACAATTCCGACTTGGAAAATGTTACTATAAAGGAATTGGAACTGATATTAATAAACAGAAAGCATATGAATTATATAATATAGCTGCAAATAAAGATCATATTAATGCACAAAATGACTTAGGAATTTTATATGAATATGGTGAAGGTACAAAAAAGGATTTAAAACAAGCTGTTTATTGGTATAATAAAGCAGCAGAAAATGGAAATGAATTTGCACAATACAATTTGGGTATTTGTTATGAAATTGGAAATGGAATTAGGAAGGATGAAACTAAAGCATTTGAATATATTGAAAAATCTGCTAAGAATAAATACTTAGATGCTCAATATAAACTTGGATATTTTTATGATAATGGAATTGGAACTAAATTAAATAAAGAAAAAGCATTTGAATTATATAAAGTAGCAGCTGAAAAAGGTTATAATAAAGCACAAAATAACTTAGGAATCTTATATAGAAATGGTGAAGGAACTGAAAAAAATTTGGAAAAAGCTTTTTATTGGTATAATAAAGCAGCAGAAAATGGAGATGAAATAGCACAATGTAATTTGGGTATTTGTTATGATAGTGGTGAAGGGGTGGAAAAAGATGAAATTAAGGCTTTTGAATATTTTAAAAAATCAGCTGAAAATGGTCATATAGATGCACAATCTCGACTTGGATATTGTTATTTAAGTGGAAATGGGACAAATAAAGATTTAAATAAGGCTATTTATTGGCTTCAAATAGCAGCGGAAAATGGAGATTCGATTGCACAATACAATTTAGGAGAATGTTATGAATTAGGGATTGGTGTAGATAAAAATGAAATTAAAGCATTCGAATTTTATAAAATATCTGCTGAAAGTGGAGATTTAGATACAACATTTCAACTTGGGTATTGTTATGTAAATGGAATTGGAACAGAAATTAATGAAGAAAAAGGGTTTGAATTATACAATGAGGCAGCTGGTAAAAATAATTACATAAAAAATGAAAAGGAAATAGAAAATGATTTAGATAAGGTTAATTATTGGTATCATAAGGCAGCAGAAAATGATAACAAATTTGCATTGTATAAATTAGGTGAATTTTATGAGTTAGGTATAGGTATTTTTCAAAATGAATTGCGAGCATTGGAATTTTATAAAAAATCAGCTGATCAAGGATGTTTAGACGCTCAATATAAACTTGGACATTTTTATAATCAAGGTATCATGATTGATATTAATAAAGAAAAAGCATTTGATTTATTTGAATTAGCTGCAAAAGGAGGAAACGTTAATGCTCAAAGAAGCCTTGCAACTTTATATGAACAAGGTGAAGGAACTGAAAAAAACGTAGAAAAAGCTATTTATTGGTATAAAAAAGCTATAGAAAATGGATGTGAAGAATCCAAAGAAAGTTTAGATATTATTTTAAATAATAATGTGAGTATTATAGTATAGTATAGAATTACGTTCATGAATAAATGAGCGATTTGGTTTTATTTGAAGTTAACACTGATTTAACGGATTTAACGATTAATGTAATAAACGCACCATTGCTACTACTAATAGTGAGGCGTAAATTTATGACGTAATAGATTAATTAAATTTATATATAAGACGATTACTGTATTCAATTTTATATTAAAATTAGATATAAATATTATAACATTTGTCCTATAACAAACATATGTACGCCGTTTTATTTGAGTGTTAACCGAATATACCATTTTACTTAAATAATTGGTTAAATGGTCGGTTAAATGGTTAAAAATGGTCAGCCAAATGTTAAAAGGTTGGTCAAACGGTCTGTTAAACAGTTATGATCATAACCGTTGCCATCCCTACTTCACGCTATCCTGTTGGAACTTTCACCTTCTACCAAGAATTTTTCTAACTTCTGGAATATACTGCCATAAAATTTCAATATAAAATCTAGCATCCATAATTTGCATAAAACAAACAAACTTGTTTTTCCTTTAGCACAGAATCCAGCCCATGCTAAAACTTTTTGCCGATTTTTTGGAAGAGGCCAAATTGTCCAAGGACCCTTATACCAATATTTAATTATATTTCTAAACAATTGAAATGCTGTCTCATCGAAAAATAATGTTTTTCGCATCGATCATTAAGGTGATTTTGAGCCCACTCAATACGCTTTACTTTTTGAGCAGCTGTTAGCATAGGCATCCCAATTGGTAAACTGTTTCCCTATATAAAAAGTAAATACGCTTTTTATACTGAAAGATATGTTTTGTATACTGAGACACTGAAAAAACGTATCATGTGAGATACGGAATTGTGCATTTTCCTGTATCTCAAAACGTATCTAGACGTCAGTATCTCTCAGTATACAAAACGTAACTTTCAGTATAAAAAGATACCTACCTTTTTATAGATTTCTATAACAAGTTCCTTTAAACGGTTTCCTACTGTTACATGAGACACATTTAAACCATTTTTGTAGCCAAAGTGCATACCCAAGAAATTGTGAAACAATGGAAATAAATAAATATAGTAATGATCAACAACATTTTTTTTTTTTTTTTGTTTACGTGTTTATTTACGATTAGTTAAACAAAAAGATGGTCATAATTATTTTTTCACGCACTGTATGTTTAAAATCCGCTGATGTTTCGATAATAGTCTTATTGGAATTATTGGACGAACATTTGATGCGTTATATTATAAAATACCTTTTTCCGAAAGACAAAGTATAAAACAAAAGGAACCTGCAAATGTTATCAAATTAGAGTATTGAAACATCCGAAAATCAATTAAGAAAGGATGGAAATTACATAAAGATTTTTTTCTTGCACTATTGTTATGTTATTCTTTCTTATTTTTTTTCTTTAAAAGCAAGGAAATAAAGGTTTAAAAAATAAAATTTGTTTCAACTATTGTTAAAAAGTTCTAAAAAAGGTAACGGAAAAACTTTTTTTTTTTGTATCATAAGTAATGATGCATTATTATTTATCGTTACACGAAATAAACCTTAACAACAAGGACTCTTGTAACCTAAAATTAGAAATCGGTTATAAAAATATTATTCTAAAACAAGCTAAAAATCAAACACAAAAAATTTGACAAAATTTTTATTTTCTTTATTTTCCCTTTTTAAACAAAAAAAGACAAAAAAAAAATACTATTAAACAGGCTCAACCAATCACGTCTAAATAAAACAAAGCTCGACTAAATTAATTGTTAAATTTCGTCGTTATATTAAAGATGAAAGAATGTTTGAAAAGTTTTATTCCAATTACTTATAGATAAATTACATTATTTGTATTTAATTTGGGAGAATTCTTTATTAAAATTAATTTCGGTTTGGGTAAATTCGTTTGTTGATCATTTAAGAAAATAGGCCCTATTTAATAATATTGAAAAAATCAATATATAATTGGCTTTTCCGAATTCAGAAAATCAAAATTTTTAAAATATAATTTTTCAAAAAAAGAAATTAAAAATATTCAACACAAAAATATCCAGACAATATAAAAATGAATTCGCGTCAAATCTTCTTTGCTCTCTTGATCGTGCTTATGGCTACTATTGTAACAGCCTCTCCTTTGAATTTAGATCAATTAAATAAGAGGTAAATACAAATACAATATTGGTACTTTTTAAAAATCAACGTAATAAATCTATTAATTTTATTGATTTAACCATTAAAGACAAGATGAATTTCCAGCTTATTCTGGTGATTCCGATACTTTCTAAACTATTAATTTCGCATATTAGAATCTTGTTATTAAGCATTATTTATTCTATTTCACTTATTTAATATCATTTCAAAGCATAGCATTAATAGTTAGACGTACCATTATAAATAATGTGTTAATATAGAATATTTTAACAACATTAAAAACACAAAAAAAATCATTCCCTTTCAATTTCATTTTTATTCTCTTCAATATCATTTTTTCATTTCTTTTCTTTTAGAAATCATAAGTTTTTGAAAAACTTCGATATTGTTTTCTTTATAATTTGTACCAATTTCTTTTTTAAAAACAACTAAATAGAAATGTGCTTTACAAAATATCATTTATATTCACCAATAAGTGATCTTTTATCTTCCAAAACTGGATAAGGATTTCGTCATTTCGAAATTTAGTAATGCCATGTTTGGTATGCAGTTTCGTGTAAATTTTAAATAATTGGACTAACCGTTTAATCATCTGTTCATAGTTGACTCTACGCGGAATTACATCGCTAGTATCTGCTATATAGGTATTATCTGAGTGATACGGAAAGTATTGGTATCCCTACTCAAGTGATAAATAAATAAACTTGCCAAAATTATACACACTCGCTCCTTTTCGTCTTACCCGAGTTATCTAACTATAGTTAAGAATTAAAATAAATTAATTAAGAATAATTCACTTTAAAAAAATATTTTGAAACTTACCATTGCCGTAACTATTTATATTGTATGTTCAGTATTATATTTTTTTTTTGATAGTTCATTTATGAGGATGTAACAATAATAGCAGTATAAATTGTAATTAATAACATGGCCAAATAATAACGTTGATTAAGAAGAATTGGCTGGAATTCATGTCTGCACTTTGTACTTTATATAAAATGTGTGTTTTGTTAAAAAAAAAAAAAGAAATATTTTTAGTCCGGACTCCGAGCGAAATATATATATATATATATGTGAAGACTATATACTATTTGTGTCGGTTTCACAAATGTCCTGTTGTCCCGCCCGCTCACTGCGTGAGTCGATGGCCATCCATTCGTATTGGTTCTTTTGGTTACACATTACTCTGTTTATGCATGTGATAAAAATAGAAACAAAAATTGTTTATTTGAAAAATAAACAAACTGTAACAAAAATAAATGAAATATAATATAATTTTGTTTAACCCGAATTTTATAATGACGAAACATCCTTTATTTTTTTTGATATATATTCTTTTTATTCGAATTACCGTGTTTAATTAAGTTTAATTAAGGTTATTAATAATTTCGCTTTTCGTTCCGGTTACCGTTCCCTAGTTATATATAATTTTTTTTCTTACAAAATAAAAAATAACTTAGTATTTGATGTTTGGTAGTTCTCTTTCATATATTTCTTTGTTCATAAATATCACATCATTTTTGATCCAATACAAATAGGCACTTCATTGTCCAGCTCTTCCACCAAAATGAGCCTTTGTGTCATTGTGTGTGACGGAAGTCTAATTGGTTACCGTAATATACAAGCGAATCGCGGTAGTATTACAATTACATGATCTACGTGTCTACAGGTAGTGTTACAATAAAAAAAGAAATAATTGTGACAGGGTTAAATATCCGTCAACTTAAATATTGTAAATATTTATAAAAGGTAAATACAGATTTAAGAACAAGCAAAATATAATTCGTATTATTGCTACTCTCTCAACATATATAGAAATTTATAGAATAAAAAGTAACCGAATGTTTTTTTTTTTTTTTTGATGAGCTGGGTAAATATTTTTTAATTAAAATTTTGTGAAAATTCAAGAAAAATTCCATTTTTAGTACAATATTAAGTTCAAATTTAAAAAATTCTGGATCTCTTGGGCTTAAAACTTTTTTGACCATAAAAACCGTTCTGAACTTCGAACCGACTTTAAGAACCGAGTCATCTGACGATTACATACCATTCATCTATAATTTAATTTAAAGGCCAATCATTGATCATCGTCACATGCTCTACTTGTGTCTTAAATTAGAGCCGATGTGGAACCGTATATATTGGAACTGACGACCAAAAAAAATTATTTTTCTTTATTTCCGTTTACAGAATATTTGTTACCTTGTAATAGTAGTTCACGTGCGAAACTCAAAACTCGAAATTTGTGTAATGATTAGAATTATCCAATAATATTATCCGCTTTTCACGTGCCAACTTATTAATAATTAGAGATTATCACAAATATCAGACGCGAAAATTTAATTTCCGTGTACAAAAATTTTACAATGAACGATTGTAAAAACTATAAAGTTTATAAAAAACTGAAACCTTTAGTATTAAAGAACGAGAGTATCAAATAAGAACCTGTTATACATGTCAACTGTATCACTAATTTAGCAATTGAAATTGTAGTTGTAATAAAACTATTAAATCAACTAATAGTAAAAAAAAAGTCAACTTGGTTTTGTTAGAAATGGCGTATATGTATCCTAACAAATGTCACAGTGTATTAGTTGCTTTATTACATTCTAGTAATCAATTATATGTATATGATTCTAATTTTCAAAAAGATTTAATTTTTACTTTATGTTCCAAATGTAATAGTCAGCTACTAGAGATTAAAATACTTATTATAAAAGTGAGAAAAATAAAGATCCAACGCAAGAAAATAATCAGATTTTGATAAATGAAAAAAGTTAAACAACTATAAAGCAATCTGATAAAATTTCTGAAGTAGATAATACGCTTAATTCAGATTCATCTTTTCGCTTTAAACCAGTAATTAATACACCTGATTTAACCAAACCAGCGAAGGCAATTACTTTAGAAAAAAAGCCAGTTGATTATTATGAATTTGAAGAACTAATACTACAAAGGGTTTGTGAAGCAGTTGAAGCAGTTGGTTTATAAGTTCGTAATGATTATGAATTATCATATAAATCAGAAAAGGAATAGGAGCTGGTACTATTTTAGAAGAAGAGGAAGATTTTGAAGAATTTATAAAAGAATATTATAGGTTAACTAGCTCTAATAAAGTTTTGTTGATTACCGTCATTATTCAAAAAAAAAGAAATGGTGAAAAGAAAAATGGTATTTATATTTCTTAAAAAACTTGTTTAATTATTATTAATTTATTTATATTTTTAAACAAGTTTCCTTAGTCCCTGATGGGGCGTTCTAAGCTGTTCAATGTGAAGCAATAACTTGAAATTAGAATAATTGGATATTTATTGTTATAAATAATACTAATAAATATCTATACATTGTATTAAGAAATGTCAAATTTTGTATTTATAAAACTAAAATCCAAATGATGATATAATCTATTATTAAAAATATTTTTCATCAAGGTTTAATTTCAATTAATTTTATAAACCATTAACAAATCCACCATTTAATCCTTCGGATTTGTTGTGACATAATACAGATACTGCTGATGGCATATTTTTTTTAAAAAAAATTCTAAAGTGGTATGAAAAGAAATGGTTTAAATATTTATATTAATCGGAATTTTTTTTTAATATATAATTCAATTATTTATTATTGTATTATTTTTTTAAAAAAAAATTCGTAATTGTATGTTGATCATTTTAGTGTGAAAAAAAGGTTTTGAACAATTGTAATTATGATCTCATATTTTATTTTAGCGTGGGAAGAAAGATTTAATAATCAGATAATTATTTATTATTAATTTTTGAGATAAAAATTCTTAGTTTTATTGTACTTTTTTTAATTGTTTATTTAGATTATTTGAAAAAAAAATCTTTCGTAACTGTATGTTGATCATGCAATTTCTGGCGAAAAGATCTTAAATTAATTATAATTATACCTTTTACTTTATTAAAAAAGTCATATATTTTTTAAACATCATAAATTTTTTAATAATATTTTATTTTTATTCATTTTCTTTAATGAAAAAATTAATTTGATCTTATTGTATAGCAAAAGGATTTATATTTAACTAGCGAGTAATATTTTATCCAGTACCCATGGTTACATAATTGTGTGATCAGTATCATGAGTTATCTGATTGAAATCATACACATTACACATAAAATTAATCAAACAGTTATAATTTCAAATAATTAATTGACTAAAGTAAATATTGATTTAATTATAATTCATAATAAAATATTGGAAATGTTTAATAAATTATAATATTTGTATTTATATTAAAATAATAAAATAATTAAATGTATGAAATTTTTTATTGCTCAAAATCACTTAAACATAAGTTTTTATTTTTTAACATTTTGTTTAATAATCAAATTATTCAAATAATTAATAATTTTACTGTATATTTATGTAATATATTGAATACTGATTATTAAAGTATTGTGTTATAATATAAATATAATAAAATCATTAAAATAAAATTGAGAAAATTAATTGTAGATTTATTGATTGATATATTATGTAGACTAGTAAGTATTTTAGTTTTATTGTTTTTTTACTAGTGAATAACAGATAAATATATTATGAAAATAGGTGGGGATTTATGTTAGATATGGATTCCAATCGTTGATATTCTAGGATTACATCAGGATCAACCATGAAAGCAGACATATCAAGATGTGATATATCAACATTATTCCAGTTAGTACATCTACTAAGTGCAACATAAGCTTGACCAGTTGAGAATATAGTTCCATCCAAGGCAAGAGTGGCTTTAGGTAATGTTAATCCTTGAGTTTTGTGGACAGTAAGTGCAAAGCAATTTTGTAAAGGAAATTGGGTTCGATGACAGTTGCTTCCATTTATTTCAAAATAATGAGTGTGTTTGTAAACATCTATATCTATTATAGAACCCCGGACAGAGAAGGCAACACATACAATTTGTTCTGAAGGATTAACATCAGTGATTACACCCATTGTACCATTGCATATACCATGTTCAATTAGGGAGTTGTTAAGGTACATAACACGTGCACCAGGTTGTATTCTGATATAGGATGGTAGATTAGTTTTTGATTTGAACATCTTGTCACAGAAAGATCTATCACATGGCATGGAATTTACAAAATCAAAAGCTTGGGAAAGGAGAAATTTATTGGGAGGAACAGGAAGTGTGTTACAGATCATTGTATTAATAAATTGGGCATTTTCTTTAAATCCAACAATATGAATAGTATTAAAGGATGTTTCAACTGCAGATCTAACTAAGAATTCAGAATGACGTTGCTGTAAGATATTTCTAGTTTCTGTAGAGATATTATCTATTCGTATTTCTTCTAGCATTTGATAAAATGTATCATCATTATTTTGACATTGAGGAGTTCTTAAAAATAATGGGTAAAATAATGACCAAGTAGCAGCACGAAATACTTGTTGTCCAGTAACAGGTGGGAGTTGTGCTAAGTCACCCACAACTATAACATTTATACCACCAAAAGCAATAGCATTATTGTGAAGATTTGCAAAGACATTTGAAATGAAATCAAGTAGTTCAGCAGAAACCATAGATACTTCTTCAATAATTATGGTATCAATTTTCTTTAATCTTGTTTTTAATTCATTATCTGTATGAGCACGAGTATAGAAACCTCCTTGAGTGGTTACAATTCTTAATTCAGAATGAATTGTCTTACCATCTATATTTTGTGCAGCTACTCCAGTAGGAGCTAAAAGTAAATAATTAGAACGTCTCTGTTTAAATATATTAACAATCATGTGGATAATATAGGATTTTCCTGTACCAGCTGATCCAGTTATAAAGAAGTATGGCCATTTTATACCATCATTTTCCCCCATATACATTCTAATAGTGTTTAATGCATGGTATTGATCTTGTGGTAATTCTAACATAGCAGTTTCAGGAAATACATGAGGAAGTAGTTTTAAACTTTCCATTTGCATTTGTATTATAGATGAAATGTTCTGTGTGAGGTGTTGACTAAGAGATGACAGTAATCTACTTAACATTTCAGAAAACTGATTGTTTAATCGTGTAATATGTGATTGCTGAGTGTTTGTAATTTGATTTTGTAAGTCAGTTAGAAAATCAGGAAATAGGGATAAAAACTTTTCACGGTATGTTCCACTTGGTCTGATTTTATAATCTGATTCATCTCTTGCAGGTATTTTTAAAAGCAACTGTTGATAAAAATATAGCTCTCCATCTTAAATTTTTAGAAACCGATATCTAGTAACTATTTCTTTTGAACGTTTAACAATATAATTACCCAGATTATCACGGTAAATTTGACATGATGTAGAAGTAGGTGATGAAGGTGTTATAGAGTATTTTTCAAAATATTGAGGGTAGGTTAGATTATTAAATTCAAGAAGGTGGGGCGAGACATATATTTCATAATATTGTCATAATATGGGTTCTCATCATCTTCTTCTATCATATAAATTGGGATTATAGTACAGGTCCTTGTTTGAGGTGGTTCAGTAGTAAGAAATTTTACAGTAGCAGAAGAATTGCAAATTTGATGTCCAAGAAGAAGGAACATAAGTTCCATAGAACCAAGTCTTCAAGCAACAATATGCTCTCTTAATAAGTTATTTTCTTGAATATTAAATACATGAGAAGGTTCTCTTTTAGCAATATATTTTATCATATATCTAGCAAATCCTTTATCTGTAATATATTGGGCATTCATGTGTACATCCCATAGAAGAAGGATAGCAGGATGATATGGAACAACCCATGAGTCAGTTTGAGTTAGACATTTATATATATAATGAGAATTTCCTTCTTCATAGTGAGTTGTTTCACTATAAGGACGTGGAAATCCTTTCTTGCAAGTTTGTCCTAAAGGTGTAGGTCCTCCACATTTTTCATTACATGTATGAATCTGATTAGCAATAACAGCAGCATAAAGTTCAGGTTCATATATTGGATCTGGCATAGTTGAACGAATAACATCATTTGTGATCATAACTTCAATACTATTAGTTGTCCAGTAACAATTGTGTGTATGAGCTGCACCTCTGTTCTGAAATTCAATACGATCAAAAAAATCTGTGATATTACCAAAACCTGTTAAATCTGGTTTTTTATAAAGTTCATTTTTCAAGGATTTAAACTTGTGAACAAAATAGTTGGCACAATGAAAAGGCTTGTTTGTAGGTAAAGTATCACCATTGTCACTAATAAAAAGTATGTCACGTAAGTGAGTCCATCGATTTTCAGCCATGCTTAGTGTTATAAATAATGTTGGTAAACCAATCTTTTGTATCATTGCATTTAAGTGAAGCTGCTTTTGATGAAAATAAGTATCACCAGTACGTATAAATGTAGGGATAGGTAATGTTATATTTTCATTAATTATATTATAAGAGGTGTAAGCACTGGGTTGAAGTAAATCTCTTGCTGATAGAAGTCTTGGATTGTTACTAGAATTAAGTTGAGCTTGGCATAATAATCGTTGTGTATTCTAATGATGTCTCAACTTTTCTAGCTGAAGGTATGACCATAAAGGCCAGTAATGATGAAGTCTCCATCTTGAATCAAAATTCATTAATCGTAATTTGATGTATTTGCCATATGTTTCATCACGCATCTCACTATTCTGTCTTTGTTGGTCCAACATGTCATGAAAATGACCTCTTCCATCTGTAAAAATATCTGGAAACAATAGTGGTTCTAGATTAGGATCATGAGTTGGAATTGGTATACGTAAGTTATTACTTTCTTGGATGAATCCTGCCATTAATCTGGTATAGTGAAAGTCTTCATTATGAACTTCACTAGGAAAATCATAGTTTGGAACTATTATATCACGAGGGTTAACTGGAGGAGCTTGTGTATCAGATTGAATATGTCTAGCTCTTGGAAATGGATTATTTCTATTTTGTTCAGAAGATTGTGAAGATAAAATGTGGGCATATGGACGAAGATATGGATTGTTAAATGATAACCAAGTAGCAGCTCTTCTCAAAGTTTCATCATGAATTTGATCTTCCATTGTATTATTATTAAGATTATTGGCATTATTGTTTGGTTCTAAAAAAGCACCTATAATTCCACTGTATAGTACATGTGCTCTTACATTACGAGAATAGTTCATCATACCTGTTAGACTTCTGTACTCTGAATATGGATTACTATTTGGAGTTCTTTCTAAGGAACAGTGAAGATAAACAGGTGAAAGGTGTTTTCTTTTGTAAAGAGGAACAGAAGCTATTTCTTCTGGTATAGGTGATAGGTAAGGAAAAGAATATCGTGTTAATGGTTTTTTACAAGAATCACAAGTAGGAACTCTTGATTCAGGGATGTGATTAGTATTTGGATGGAAAGTTAGAGAAATATCTGGCACTTTTTGTTGCAAAGGGTAAGTGATTGAAGGATCATAAAGTACCCAATTTGCTTTTTCAGGATACAGAAGTTTTCCACAGTATATGCAAGCAATTTGAGGCCATTGTGATAGGATGTTATTTTGAAATTTATTATATAGTATTTGTAATTTAGATGAAGGTCGCCAATATGAAATTGTTTGCATATTATTTTGGAAGTTAATATATTGATTTGGATGATTTAATTGATTCAAAGGTAGGTTTACATTGTTATCATTATCAAGAATTCGGTCTGATGCCAAATCTAATATAGTTTCATATTCATTTTCAAATGTGTAAATGTGATGAATTTGATTATCCATGGAAATTATTAATTAATTTTTTTATCTTATTAATATGATATAACTTTTTTTTAACGTAAAATCTTTATAGATAAAAAAAATAAAACAGGATTTTATCTTTTTTTTTTAAAAAAAAAAATACACTTTTCTATATGAAAATTTTTTTTTTGTAAAGATTATCAATGGGATCAGTAAATCCTAATTAAATTTATTGATGCTTTTTTTCGTATTTTATTTATCAAACACCATGTGATCCATGCTATATAAGGTTATATTACCAGTATACATCTGTGAAAACACAATTATGATGAAAGACTTATCTGATACAAAAAAAAAAAAAAAATAACAATAAGAACCTATGTAAAAATTTAAAACAACTACATTATATTAATCTAAAAAATTTTCAAACTATTTAATTGACTTTATGTCAATTCCATATTTTGTCTGTCCTAACTTTTTCTACCCTTAAATTTATGATGATTAAAATAAAATGCAGAGATAGACAAGTAAATAATATTTTCACCCTGCTCAAAAAATTCCTATCTGTCATCCTTCCATATAGACATTCTTGATTAATATATGTGAAACTATAAAGTCTCACTAATATAGCCAGCAGAGCGAAATCAATTTGGCAATGAATTAACTAAGCTTCCGAAAACTAATTATGTAGGATCTACAAGCGCACCATGTGATTGCTATGAAAAAATAATTTAGTTAATTAGTTAAATAAAATTTATCTGATCTGCTTGTTTTACAATGTATTTTGGTTATAAATATTATGAAATTTGTTTGTAAAAAGATCAAAAATGAGTTTCTCTTTTTAATTTATTGATTGACCTAATGAATCTATCAGTATTAAAAAATTTTCTGTTTCTTGATTTTAAGATTTAAAGTCTGACAAATATTATTTTAAGATGTATAAATTTAGTATGTATTTTAGTGTAAATCTTAAGGATCAAAGTATGATTGGTGGCATATAGTATGTGAAAAGTTTCTTAGTTTTTTTTAATATAAAATAATATTTTGGTGAGATACGATTTTTTGATAAAATTTAAATCAGTATTTTTGCTTTAATTGGAATTTATTGTAAAGAAAATATGTAAATACATTATTTCGTAAAATAAGAAAAAGTATAAAACAAAAAAATCAAAAATTAACAGAATTGCGAAAAGTTACATCTTATTAATAAAGTAAAATAAGTTTTATGTAATTATTTCAACCTCCAATACCTTTTTTTTGTTTATTATTGCTTTTTTATGATCTGACTAAAAAAAAAATATATATATATTTTTAAAAAAAGAATAAAAGAATAAATGTTATTATTTAAGTTTCACTAGAGGTTTCATTTTGGTTCATAGATGGAAGGGGGTTTTCTTGTAATGC
>QZLH01000104.1:128562-174520 GCA_003833135.1 Oehlia diaphana | reverse complement strand
AAATTTTATTATTCAGTAATATTTTACACACAATTCAATTTATTTATATCAAAGAATTTTTTTAATTATAAAAGTTATATTTGGGGGACAAAGTCCCCCAGCAAATCGCATATTCTAGTTAAATAAAGAATATCGGCTGTTGATTCTCCAATAAAGCTTAGTCTTATTTGAACATTATTATGTAATTAACATTTTTATTTATTTATTATTTATTTCATTAGTAATTTTTATACTATATATTGATGGATAAGAACATGTGCATAGTTAGGTTCGCGAAAAAATTACTGATGCAAATATGTATGATAATCATCTTGACGGTTTTGTCATGACTCACAATTTAAATAATATAAATATATCAGGTTTCTCTATCTTTTTTTTTTCTTTTTTTTTTTAGGTCTCTATCTTCTTTTTTTAGGTCTGTCTTTTCTCTGTCTAGGTCTTCTCTTTATTCTTAAGCCTTTTCTTTACGTCTTCCTCTAGGTAATTAGGTTTTTATGTATAGGTTTGTGTGAGGGTGGTGTGTATGTTTGTGCTCTTTTTCCTTCCTCTCTCCCGCTTTTCCCTTTCGTTCTCCCCTTTCCCTATCGTTCTCTATCGTTCCCCTTTCCCTTTCGTTCTCCCCTTTCCCTTTCGTTCTCTATCGTTCCCCTTTCCCTTTCGTTTTCCCCTTTCCCTATCGTTCTCTATCGTTCCCCTTTCCCTTTCGTTCTCCCCTTTCCCTTTCGTTCTTCCCTTTCCCTTTCATTCTCCCTTTTCCTTTCGTTCTCCCTTTCCCTTTCGTTCTCCCTTTCCCTTTCGTTCTCCCCTTTCCCTTTCGTTCCCCTTTCCCTTTCGTTTTCCCCTTTCCTTATCGTTCTCTATCATCCCCTTTCCCTTTCGTTCTCCCCTTTCCCTTTCGTTCTCCCCTTTCCCTTTCGTTCTCCCCTTTCCCTTTCGTTCTTCCCTTTCCCTTTCGTTCTCCCTTTCCCTTTCGTTCTCCCCTTTCCCTTTCGTTCCCCTTTTCCTATCATTCCCCTTCCCTTTCGTTCCCTTTCGTTCCCTTTCCCTTTCGTTCCCTTTCCCTATCGTTCCCTTTCCCCCTTTCGTTTCCCCTTTCCCTTTCCCTTTCGTTCCCCTTTCGTTCCTCGTTCCCTTTCCCTTTCGTTCCCCTTTGTTCCCTTTCTCTATCGTTCCCCTTTCCCTCCTTTCCCTGTCGTTCCCTTTCCCTTTCGTTATTCCTCTCCCTTTCGTTCTCCCCTTTCCCCCCTGATCAATGTTGCTGCACCTCAACGTGGTGATCAGGTGACAACAAGTTTTTTTAAAAGACTTGGCTAAGTCAGCAACAAATAATAATTACATAAGCCATAAATCGATTTGTTTACTTGAATTGATTTATATAAATATAACCAAATAATTAAATTTGATATATCTAAGAAAAACTTGGCACTTGACGAAGTTGATTGTAGATTATTGTCAAGCAGAAAATAATGGTCATGATTCCTTAAGATGGTCAAACAAGATTTCGGAAATTATGGCTTAAAATAGAATCTTAAGAAGGAGTGTAAGGAGAAGAAATTAAAAGCGTTCTCACCATACTGCAATTTGATAGATGTGTTGGTAAAACACAAACTAATTCGGAAGCATAGATACAAACACGAAATTTAAAGATACCAACAACATTGTGTAAAATTCGCTCGCCGCACCATCAGGACTTAATTATGTTTCTGGCCGGATCAGTTTTATAAGAAAATAAAAATTAATCGGTTTGTTTTACCTATGACCATATTTTTTTTATAACGAGGTATCTCTCTCGTACAAAAGAGTTTGTTTTGCAGTTTTATTAGTAAAAACGCCCATTTCCTGACGATGTCTAGGTTATACATCTGGTCATCACGCGTAACGAGGTATCTCTCTCGTACAAAAGGAGTTTGTTTTGCAGTTTTATTAGTAAAAACGCCCATTATTTTTGGTGATGTCTAGGTTTTACATCTGGTCACCAGTATAATGAAGATGGTTGAACTTTCTAGACCATTTTATAGTATAATATACATAATGTGACTGTAGACGACCTTGGTTTATTGGAAACGTGATAAACCCATAGCATATGCCCTTGTCTCCCGGCTGGTCAGCCATAGCATCCCTCTGAGTTTGCCGATTGGTGTTTGAGGTCATAGCTCTAGAGTTCTTCCATAATTCAAGGTGTTTCTCTTCTTTTTCTGTTTCTTTTCTTTCTCCTATATGTTTAAAAGATTAAGCTAGCAGATTTTTTTAATTTTATCCTGGTGGAGAGTATGTCTATGCTTTGGCTAGTTCGATTCTAGTCTAAGATTTTTAAAGTTTTTTTGAAAAACATTAATTTGGGATTTCAATTTAAATCCACAAAAAATATTTATATCATTCCCAGAATAAATGTACGGTCATTTTTTAATTACAATGTATTTGATTATTGAACTTTGAACACATTCAATTATGATCCTTAAACGTCTCTCCACTTACTTTTGTCATAGAAAAAGTAAAGATTAGGTTTAATCAAATTGGTCAATTCCATATACCATGCCATAGAACTAGTGCCTCTTGTGTTTTCTCTTACAGTACCCTGCATTATTATTAATAATTTATTCCTCTATTATAAGTGAATTAATTTGAACATTCATTACTACTGCAATACTACTATAGTTTATCGTGGATTCTTTCTAGCAATTGCATTATGAGTTTTAAAAGTCCTATTTGTATCTTTAAAAGTGGTAGGTCGGTAATAAATTTCCTTTTTTTTAAATTGATCATCCATAATACAGTATTATTTAATCAGTTCCTTCTCTTTTTCTTTTATTTTCTTTATATCTGGGTTTTCTAATAACTTCAACATTTCTGCACAAGTTTCTAAGTTGATCAATGGATTCGGACTCAAAGATTTCTTCAATTCTTCTAAATAAACATACAATATGTAAAAAATAATTGCTGCTGTATGACGACAATACGAGACGTGACTCCAAATTTCAAAAACGCCCAAACTCCTGAAATTCATTCCACTCCGGATGACACTATCGAAAGGAAATTGAGAGATTATTAATGTATTAGTGTACTACTTCCGTAAGCATTGTTAGTGCAGGATCAATTTGGGCACATAATATCTTTGGAAATTTCTGCCTCTTTGTTATCTATCATAACCGTATTTTTTGGTTTTTCAATCAATAAAGTTATGTTTAAATTATGCATCATATTAAACTTAAAGGAATATTGTAAAGAAATGTCTTCTTTTTGATCACGTATAAATTTAAAAATTCCAATTAAGTATACTAGTATATATATTTTGTAACGCCATATTGTAACTGTTGCATAAAGCAATCTTTTTCCCTAAAGTATGATTTCTGTTTATAACATTTGATAGCGAAGTTAAAAAACCAGGAATATCTTCAATTTTATTATTGCTCATAAAAAGGTAATAAAATATGCTTGATTTGAATAAGTGATTAAACTAGCATCAATCTTTCATCATCACCATCGTACACGGAAATTCCTTTCAAAGCATATAAATCATCTGAATTTGATAACTCTTTTACCAATTTCCAACATTCATTTTGTCAAGAAAAGCGAAAAAACTATTTATCTAAGTTTCTAGAATTGCCTTTAAACAACTATTGATTTCTTTAGCCAATCATAGTCACTACGTGCTATTTCAAAAAGACGTAAAACTATTGTAAGTTTTACCACATTTACTGTATCTTGGAATATTAAAGACTTTAAAGTAACACAAAATATAACAAGTTTAATCCAAGTGTTTGCTACTCTTCGAATTTATATAATAATGGAACAGAATTTATCAAAGTTCCTTTATCAGAAGTAGTATGCCCAAGTTTTGCGTCCAGTTTCAGGACGAGCTTATTAAGATATCACAATCTTTGCCCAGTTTATGAAAAATTTTGACCAAATAAGATTGAATTTGTATAAAAAATAGTTAGTGGTTTAGAATTTAGATTTATAAAATTTTAGTTTTTTTAATTGTCAAGGAGCAGATCTATCTGGCGCAGACACATCGCGCGTTTCATGTTACAATTCAAGTTTTTTATGCGAAAAAGATATAAAATGAAACAGCTATAAGTAAATCAATATCTTCATGGGACAATCATTGCCTTAAAACAGTCTTAAAACGCCAGAATGTTTAAAATTTGATGTATTTAATTAGATTAAAAAACAATGCTGTCTCATGAAACATTTCATGTTTCCGTAGTATATCAGTTAGTGATAAATTTTAATATCATGTATCATAAAGAAAGGAATTTTATATATCACTAGTTTAAAATTTTATTAGACTTATTTTTTTTCGTAGTATGTATTAATTAATACATCTTAGTTTTAATTTCATCAAATATTTTCATTTCCGGATGTCTGATATTATGTTTGTACAGTAAGTACACTTGTTCTATATGATAATTGGCAATCAAAAAACTAATATTATACTACTGGAAAGTAGCACTTTTAAATAATCATTGCATACCTACCGTATAATTAAGATTGCATGAACTTCCTCACTAATACGATTTCATTTTTCACCACAATAATTAAATAGACATTTAAAATTTTATGACGTTTAACGGCGGATACAATCGCATACGTGATTTTTTTTAAACATCTCTAAAAAATTTTGAATTTACTCATAAAAAAAATATTGAATAATATTATATCAAATGTTTTCAAGATTCTTCTAATAATAGCGCTAATGCTTATTTTCTTTAATTTTCTTTGACTTTCATACTTAATATATAAAATTAAACAATTTTTATTGTTTTATCCTTTAATACCCATTCAATCAATTCTGCCAAAAAAATTTTTGCTAAGATATAAAACTATGGTATAAATAAATAAATAATTAATTATATATATAAGTTATTAAATAACTAAATAAATTTATAATGCATCTAAAAAAGGATACAAAATAATTATGCTTTTTTTATTTTATTTTAAATTTCGATTCAAAACTTACCCAAAAAGCTGACCTGATGATCAAAGATGAAATAGACAAAAGAAGAAATGGTTAGTTTCTTTAGAACAAAAATTGAACTAAACTTTTTAAACTTTTTTTCCAGGTCAATGTTTTAAGAATAGAGTGCATTTTTGCTTTGAATAAAGGCTTTTTTACTAAAAATAAGATTACTGTCAAAGTTCGTCCATACGATTAGGTTTTCTAGGTTTTTACCCTTTTATTACACTTGCACTCCTTCACCTTTAAATTATAGCCGCAATACATACACTTATGACATCCATAACATGTACCGATTTCATACGGACGTATTACAATATAAATACGTACCAGAATATAAAGAAAATTACGCAAATAAGGTCCTTTCTGTACTTCTACAATGAAATAACTACACTTGCAAACTAATGAAATTTTTGTTCGTACAGATTCTGAGAACTTTACTATTATGACGGCTAGGCTTTACTAGGGTTAATTGTTAATTTATGTTTCATAAAAGTATAACGATTATTTTCAGAATATCGATTATTGGGACAAACGAAACCGGATTATGAAGAGTTAAGATGTTAATTTCATATTTTTATTTTCTTCGATAACATTTATATATTACTATGAGAGAAAATACGTATGACAATCGCTACCCCCTGCAGATCATTATTGTAGCGTGATTATTATTTTTGATTATCGTCAGGTGATTGCTGCGGCCTTTATAATTTTACTACTATTTTACTACGTTTTTTATCACGTTTCCTTATCTTTTTGACTATTGAGTATTAATATTGGCTATTGAGTAATACACCTGTCATATGTGACTTAATTGTATATATAGAGTATAAGAAGTTAAAGTATTATTTTTATTCTTCTGAACTCTTGAAATGTAATTTTAAATTTCACAATGAAGGAACTCAAACAAAAACGCAAACAAAACCAAGTGAACATTAAAGAAATGTTGTGGGGCAGCAGTTTCTCATAATATCTATGTGTACAATATTAACAATGGCTTTAAAATAATAATCCAAGCCTTGCAAATTGGCAGATGTTTACAGAAAACAATCTAAAGAAGTGGATTTAATTGGTCTGCAAAAGTTCAACATGTAAAGTTCCATAAACTTTTTGATAACTTGCCAAAGCTAAAACTTGCATAATTTTAATGATACTGGTTTACAGATGAAAGCTAATAATTTGAAACCAAAAAATTTAGCATTCACAATAATTGGGTTTGATAGATAAGGCCTTTCTTTGGATAAAGAATCCAGATGTCTACACATATTTTTTTTTACAGATGGAATAAATGTTGTTATTCCAGTCCATGGGTTTGTATTGCATGATCTCACAACCAATCAAGTCATATTTCTATTCTTCTTTGGATCTATATCCAATTTCCTGAAAATGTAACTATATTTTATATAGATGAAACCAAGAGGTCTTCACATTGAAGTAGCAATGACAACAATCAGTAATGAGAGGCAGGTGTTCTTGTTCTTAATTACCAAGTTATCTGAGAAATTCTCTTAATTTTACTTCTAAAATACATTATTCAAGCAATTCTTTTTATTATAAAGTATACAGGCTCAACACTTTTTAGTAGTAGAAAAATGGGCTTTTTGGCACATTTTGACCAAATGATCCCAGATGCACAGTATGTGTTGGAAAAAAAAAATTTCCTTCTTAATGGTCAGGCTATCTCCTGCAGTGCCGAAGGTACAAAGGAAGGAAATACATGTGTAGCGATCACATCCTGCGCCTTATGACCTACTATAAGAAAAATAAACTAGTTATATGCACAGCGCCTGGCTGTTTCAGGAGATAAATTTAACCTGACGCTGATCTTGCTTATATGTGTAAAAAATATTAACTGGATGTTGATCCTGCTTCTGCGCAATTTGATGAGCCCGGACACGGTGTCCAGACTCTGCCACCATTATTTCTTGTAGATCATGTTTCTATTGGTTGGAAGTGTGAAGAGTCTTCATGAAATATAGATAGACGAAAATTCTGTAGAGTATAAGTGGTGTAATTTATTTCGAAATTCTAGCCTACAAAAAAAGAGTATTGTTATGAGAATCTCGTAATAGAAATATAGAAACAAATTAGCTGTAGAAAATGTGAGAGAGCAAAGAAATAACTTAATGCGCATTAAATGGCCTAGGATCCGTGTACTCCCTCTTTGATAGCATCAAATATTTTGCTTGCTTCTCTACCATTTTCCGCTTTATTGTTTATCTTAAAATATTAATTAAGTTTCGCCCATTTGGGCATTTGCATCTAAATTTTTGCTTATATTAATTGTGTTCGCTTATTGGTGTCAAAACGTAATAACCTATATATCAAGAATTAACTGCGGACGTACAGCCTATTCCGGTAGAGGCATGAATATTCTGCCAGTCATATAATTATCATATGATCTTGATCTTAATGACTTGATTGAAAAATACGCGTTTTTTAACGGCAGATTAATTTCCCTTCTCTTTCTTTACTAGACTGATATGACTGAGACAAAGAATTATTTACAAATCACTTCGCCAGCGTTATGGAATCTTGAAGGATTTGCTGATTGGTGTGCATCATATAATGAAGATTCTGGATTATATCAAGAAAGAACTCGAGAAGATTATTGATAACAATATGTTTAAAAATGATATACGGCAGAAGGCGTCTGATCTACACATAGCTTTTAAGGTATACAGCATATGTTTGAGGTAGCATCTATTTTGGATAGGATTGTATTCAATATAAGCAACTATTCGTTGTTTCTGTTGATACAAATCTGAAGAGGTAACGGAGATAATGGACTGAACCAGGGGACTATTCGTTAACTGGAAGACTGACTACTCGTCTGTCCTCTTCTCTGGTCTCCCATGGCACATCGGAAAACTATTCGTTGTCTAGTGTTGAACTATTCGTTCGCCATGGCCTTTGTTGTATTTTAAAGTTGATTTCTGTTTATGTATTATTAAGCGAAATTTATATTTTTATGTTCCTTTTTTTGTATATGACAGCAGTCATGGAAATTCTCAAAAGCAACAACAGATTATTTCCAACGGATTGAGACTCGTTATCAGACAGAGCAGAAGTAGGAGTTAATCGAAAATGAGAAAACTGTCGAGTTGGCTGAAATAGAACATATTAAGGTATCGGTGAGTTTTTTTCATGTTATTTACAATATCTATGCCAAACTATTTTTGGTATGTTCATGCTATAGGTTACCCAAACTCGAAATCATGTAGAATCGACAATTATATGGAACCATCAACCATGAAAAAAAATATGTCAGCATTGATGTGAATTTTAATTGTTAACAAATTTATATATTTTTGGGAAAATCATTATAGATTTGAATGACTTTCTAAGTGTAGTACGATATCTCATGGATACTAGAGCATAAACGGTATTAGTTTATTCGTAAGTTAGTTATCATGAATATTTTCAAATAACAATGTCAAAGGGTTTGTTTTTTTCATTTTCTTTAGGGAGTCATTTGAAAACGTTTAAGTATTATTTTCTAAATTATTGTGTGCAATATTCGAATTTCAGATACTAAGACGTTGTATCATCCATTTCTTACGAAATTAGTGATACATATGTAACTATACAATGCAAAAAAAGCTGAGGAACGCTTCCTTAAAAATGTAATACATCGTGAATTTTCAATAAGATCTAATGTAATTGAGTATTGTGTTACTCATTAGCTTTAATAAGTACAATAATTTTATCTTTGATGCACACAGTATTCAAGTATAATTATACAAAATATATTGTTTTTGTAAAAAACCAGCTTAAAAATTTTTTATATGGATTAGATATCAATTACTTAATTATATTAACCATCCCTTATAGCAAATAAAGTGGGCACTTATATTTGTTGAATTTTTTTTTGTTATATCTTTTCATTAGAATGATATTACAATTCCGTATATAATTCTATATCTGATTTTATATAATAATAACTTTCTATTGTAGACTGTATAGCGTCTATAAATTAATTGATAAACATAAAATCGACCAATTAGCTTAATCCAGATATGAATTATGCAATGTTTGTAATACAAGAATTAAAATATAAATTGAGCTGCAGGTGTGGTCAACTTATTTGTTTGCCTTTCCATTGAAATCAAAAGAAATGTCTGGTCAATTTTTTACAAAATTAAGTCAAAATTATATCGAAATTTTGGAAGATAATGAACATTATGATGTTACTATTGAAGTTGGTGAAGACCCGGACGTAAAAATATTTCGTGCACATATGATTATCTTATGTCATCGTTCACCATTTTTACGGCGAATGTTAAATTCAAACAAAAAGAATAATGATGATGTATTAGTTCATATTAAATTATCAAATATTTTACCGGAAATCTTTCAAATTATTTTAAGGTAAGGTATAATATATGTAACCCATTTTTAAGATGTTAAAATATTTAATGTTTAAAAAGTCAACCTTAATTTATAACGTACTGTAGGTATCTTTATGGTGGTATTTTTTCATCAAATGGACAAGATACTTTAGATATTTTTAAAGTCTTAGTTGCTGCTGATGAGCTTCTTCTTCAAGAATTAGTTGATTTTTTACAAAAATTTTTAATTGAAAATAAAGCTGAGTGGTTAGAGCAACATTTTGAATTTACACATCGAACAAGTTTTCAATATAATAATTTATCAATACTTCAACAATATTGTACTGATTTAATGGCTAAATCTCCTGAAAAAATATTCAAATCATTGGATTTTATTTCGCTTCCTGAAAAATCTTTGATTTCACTTATTAGAAGAGATGATTTACAAATGAAAGAAATTGAAGTTTGGGATCATGTATTAAAATGGGGACTTGCACAATATCAAGATCAAACTCTCATTTCAGATCCAGATACTTGGACGGATGATAACTTCAAAATATTGAAAAATATTTTACAAAACTGTCTACCTTCAATTAGATTTTTTAGTTTATCATCTAAAGAATTTTTACACAAAGTTCGTCCATATAAAAGACTCTTCAAACAAGAATATTATGAAAAGTTATTAAATTCTTATATGGATCCTGATAGTGAACCGAGTGATGATATTTTACTTCCTAGAAATCTAAAAATTGATGGAATTATTGATTCAGAAATTGTTAATTTAAATTTTGTATCAATAATTTCAAGATGGATTGATAAAGTGGACATAAATAACAAATTTGGTCATTTAAGAGGATTATATTTACCATACAAATTTGATTTATTATTAAGAGGAAGCAAAGATGGATTTAGCCCTAACAAGTTTCATGAGTTGTGTAATAATAAGCCTAATACCGTTACATTTATTAAAGTAGATGGAACTGGAGAAATTCTAGGCGGACACAATCCTTCAATATGGCAAACTAATGGTGAATGGAGTCAACCTTATAGTTTCATATTTTCTTTTAAGAACGAAAATGAGCTTAAAGATCCAATATTAAGTCACTTAAAAAGTATGGATAAAGTATTAAATTACTCTAGACTTGATGGTCCTTCATTTGGTTCTGATCTCAAATTATCATCAATTAATGACCATAATAACTATAATAACTATAATAACTATAAAAGCTTGAGAAATTATCGACCAGAATTAAATGCATTTGATTGTAATATATGTAAACAAGAGAATTATGAGAAAATGATAAGAGATACGGAAGATGAATTTGTAGTAAAAGATTACGAAGTATTCCAAATCATAAGAAATGATATGTTGATATAATAATTGAAAGAATTATTAATTCAATAATAAAATGTACCAATAATGTAAATCAGAATTTTTAAACGTTATTTTTTTTTAAATAATGCTAGTTGGGAATATCAATATAATGCAATTGTAATTTCCAAGAATCTTTTTAAAGCTGAGATTAAACATACCAGGATCTTTTGGATTCAATAGTCTTGTGCAATATAGAATTTGGCAAGGAGTCGGAGTTCAAGTTATTATTTGAAGATTTTTTATATTCGAGTTTGTATACATGAATTCTAATATCATAAATTATTTGAAATTTTGAATAATAATTTTCTTTATTGTAAGTAGGAAGATTTTTTTTATATATGTTATAATACTGTATTAATAAATCATAAAGCAAAGTATAAAAAATGAAAATTTACATAACTATTATATGAAATCTATGTAATGAATAATGAAAATAGCTAACTTACCATACCAAAAATATATAAACTCACCAAAATACGGTCCCAGTTCAAAAAAAAAATTATTATTATTTTCTTCTTTTTACACAATACGTAATTAATAAGTCTATACGTCTCTATTTTTTAGTTGTGTGAATTGATCTTAACGTGAATTGCTGCGCTTATTTTTTTTTCGTGACGCCAAAAATTACACGTGGAATATAGGTACATATATTTCATTCTATACTTTAAAAAAAAAAAAAGATATAAAGTTTCATACTTCACGAATACTTAAATAAATTGAACTAACTAATATTTGAGATGTGTTTACTTCATCATTATCAAACCATAATTATCACTTTTTATTATCTTTTATTTTTACATCAAAATATCGACAAGCGACAATAAAAAAAAAAATGTTAACTGTAATAAAAATGAAAACTCCATAACAGATAAGAAACACCATATCAGATATAATATTACATAAAATATTATCCAACAATATTTTATAATGAATACTTTTGAAAGAAAAGAATATTTTAATATGTTGGAACATGCTAGATTAGTATATAAAATTCATATTAGTTTTCAGTTAAGTTCTTTATTTTAATTTACATCAACTTCGCAATAATAATGTCCATACATGAATATTTTGATCATAAACATTCAAAATGAAGTATCACCAGGTTAGTAACGAAGAACTGTTCCGTTAAGGTAGGCTTGTATCTAAAAAAGCCTTGAAATTTTCCTAAATAAATGTAAGTTACAGGAAGGTGAGAAAAATATTTCCTTGTTGATGATCCCGATGCATGTCTCAATCTCCAGTACTGGACATTAATGCGCAGTTAATCTTAGGCTTAGTTGATGTTTGGGTGGGATGTACTGTAAATCAAGATGGGATTTTTGCGTTTTAGTTTGAGAATATTGCTAATTACTTTTTAGGAATCTAAACCCAATCCCAAATTAGCAAAGGAGTGAGCAAGAGAACGTTTGTGTAAACAAATCTACCTCCTAAACCAACTATAAACGGGACCTGTAAGTGGTTCGATAAATGATGCCCGAACAGTTGGAACTATAAACGGGACTGGAACTACTTTGGTATTGAACTATTCACATCAAAAAAAAAGAGAGATCAAAAGGCAGACAAAAGTTTTTAGTTGAGAAGGTGTAAATAGGCAGAGCCAACTATTTATCTTTAATCTTTTAGAATCATTATGAGGAATTAAAGAAAAACAGAAAATAACGAATGGTGAGAATTTTCAACCCATTTTCAATGTTCAAATATTCAAATCCCTCCATCACCACGCATTATCACTACTCCCTTTTAACCACGAACGCCTGAATATCGGAATCTTACAATCGATGAATATTGAATAGTGATGATGACGATGATCAAAAAAGAAATGTTTTCGTGAATGATTTGGTTATATTTGATGAAAATGGTGAAAATGATCCCTGGGCTTCTTTCTACCAGTTAATATGTTTGATCTTTGCTAATAAATGTCTGCAAAATATAATATATGTTTCGAGAGAAAAATATATTTGCAGTATTTACATCATATCGCTCAAAATTGGGATGAATGGCACGAGAATCGGATTTATCTATTGAGTCAAACTATCATGTGATATTATAAGTTTGAATTTTGAGAGCATATTCTCTTGTATGAATCATCAGAAGCTAACAATATTTATTTAAGAGCTTATCGCATATTTCATCGGATCTATCTATAGATTGAACGATGATTTCCTGAGGTACTCTGGTAGATTTTCATAGACACATTCGCAATACAAGTAAAGTTAAAACTAGGTTGCACAAGGCGTAAAGACGATATTCCAAGAATGTATATATATATATATATATATAATAGCTGAAAGTATTCAAAGGCTTACAGAAACTGATTTCAAAAAAAAATTTCATTTTTCTTTTTATATTTGATAGGAGTTACAATAATATAACTTTGCATTTGAAAGAAAATACTCATTGTTACATGTTATTTAAATGCATTAATCAAAATAAATCGTGAATATTATTTTTTAGTTGATCATAGCATTATAGTCATAACTAGCTGATGGACCTGGGCGTTTGCCAAATAAATATGAATTCAATGAATTTTGAATTATTGTGACAAATTAAAAAAAAATGAAATTGATGCTGGTTAGTAAATGTTCAATCTAAATGAAAAGTGAGTCTTTACTATATTTATTATACATTTTTTATTATTAAATATAATAATTTCTATTTAGGCTTCTTGTGATTTGGGACGAAATTTCTGAAACTGAATTTAAAAATTGCGTAACAATTTGTGTAATACAAAAAAGCTAAGCTGTATTCCAAAAGAAGATAAAACCAAGGAAGAAAACGCAGATAAAGCTAATGTATTAACAATGTTACGTGATAAATATTACTATTTAAAATGTAAGAACAGTTTCTATGAAATTTAACTTTTCAGGTCTGTTTTTCCCATTTGACTTTATTGATTTATCACAGTTACAAGTTGTTTATGTTAAGTATTTACACAATACATACACTTTGTACAAAAGAAACAAGTGCCAATTTCATGTAAAAAATTCGTATAGTATAATTTCAAATATATATTAAATATCATCACATCATACGTTTATTCATCACCCGATTCACGTGTTTGAAAACGGCGATGGACTTCGTTTAATTGGTCCAAACTAAAATTGAACACTTTTACTCTTAAAATATTTCTTTCAGAGGAGTTGTTGATACACATCTTCTCCCAAACATATACTTTTATGCTTATAATTTTTATTATGAATATACTTAAAAATTGATTGGAAGACAAAGAAATACAGTAAGATAGAATGTTGAAATTTAATATGTATCATGTTATGTTTATACAGTACATTTAATACCAAATTTAAGAAATTCCAATCACTTGATTTTTATTTATGCCACCTTTTGTAATTCCAATTACTTTTCGAGAGCTGTACCACATGACATCAGACTAAGGTAAATAGCAAAAAAAAAAAATTAGCACTACGTTAGCGAGAAGGATTACAAGTTAAATCATTCTTAAGCTTATTGATTCTAGATCCAAGCTTATTATAATAGTATGACAATATTTCAATAGCTAGAGAATCCGAATTTGCTTTTGATTTTTTAGGGGAACCATGAAGTATATTTCTCAGATATTCCCTGATTTTGTTGATATATACAACTTCTTCATCAAGACAAGGACCACTTTTAGAAATGTAGGCTATACAACCATCGGAAATTTTCAATCTCACGGCAACTATGTCTTTATCTCGCGCAAGTATTGTTGCTAAGTTACAAGACAATTTAGACAATTTGTAAGAAGACTCATTGTCAACGACTTCGCCACTGAAGACAGGTTTGATACTCTGTGCAGCATATATTTTACTGTACAATTCTTCCTCCGACATTTTGTATAAATATCTCTCTGTCAACCAATTTTGATTTTATCACTTAGACAAAAGGAGTTTTTAACATCATGAAGTTTTTAGATAGATCGGTCCACATGGGTTAGCTCGGAAATATGTGGAATTTCATACATTCCTACATATTAGAACTATTATTCGATGTGGATTTCCATATGGATTTTAAGTGGAAAAAATTTGCTGATGAAATATTTTTGAGAAATAAATGAAATCATATTTATATTAACGATATTTGAATCAATAACGTTACTTACTTTAGTTTCTAGATGCTATGTTTCCGTCATGTGGCTCAAAAGCATATATAAGAATTTAATAAATCAGTATTTTCCACCATTTTAAAGATATAATTTGTCCAATTATCTGGATCTGTGCAAGTCCCCATTTTAATATATGTTCCATATTTCATTTGTAAGTCACCTCTTTTAATAAGTGAAATTAACGATTTTTCAGATAACGAAGTCAAATAGTGTTTTAATAACTTTTCAGAAGATTTAGCCATTAAATCTATACACAATTGTTGAATTATTATATTGAAAACATGTCGATATGTTAGTTCAAATAGTTGTCTATCCATCCGGGATTTGTTCTCAATTAAATATTTTTGTAAATAATCAACCATGAAGAAGCCGTTCATCGCTACATTAAGATTGATATTAAGTATTAAAATTATTGACATTTTGACGTTATTTTACTTTTACCTTAAAATAATCTGAAAGATTTCCGATGAAATATTTGATAATTTAACGTTAATATGAGCTAAGACATCATTATTCTTTTTGTTTTAAGCCAAAGTTCTCCGTAAAAATGATTTCAGGATAATCAAATGTGCAACGAAACAATCGAAACATCTTTACGTTAGGATCTTCAATGGTATTCATCATCATCCAAAATTTCGAAAATTGAGTAGAATTTTCTTGAATTTATTTTTAGTGCTTTTAACGGAAGAGATAAAATAAAATAATATACATGTGAAACTAATTGTATAAAACATTAAGAAACTTACTATATCTTACTATATTCAAACATAACCATAGTCCTACTTCTCGTATTTTTAATTTACACGATCCCAACCCTAAAATCTGTGACGGAGGTTCTATTTTAATTATTTCAAACTTTTTTATTAACCGCTTGCAGAAAATACAAGTTTACAAGGTAGATTAATTCATACAACATTTTCTTCAAAGGAAAATCAAAAATATATTTACCTTTCAATCCCAAAAATCCCAAAATCATAAAGAAATCTTTCTGAATTGTTACAATCAAAAACTTTCATCATATCTTCGTTGATCCTTAAAACTTTTCTTTTATTAAAGAAAAAATTTTCAGAGACCTTCACAAATTCAAATAATACTTGGAAAATACTTCACTATTCTCCATTTTAAAGGTCTGCTACTAAAGCCAAAATACTAAATAATTCCGGATTTTTGACTTCTATTAAATAAATTTAAATAATTAATGATATTTTTTATACCTCATTCAATCCTTATTTGGTATTTACCTGAAAGTTCGTTCTCAAAATTCAAATTCAAAACCCAAAGTGTCTCACGTAATCTGGTTTCTAAAAGAAAATGTTCGCATTTTTATTTATACGTTCAAACTTTTTCTATTATGTAATCTAGTGATCGACAATTAACGCGGTTAACGCTATTAATGATTATAACCATTTAACATCACACTTGCAAATTTAGGACAATCATAATGTAATTTAGTTATGTTAAATATATAAAAAATACACTTTATTATAAAACATATAATGGTTTTGTGAAAAAAATAAATAAATAAACTATAAATATGGTAGTAAATAGGTAATTCCTCATTGATTTATATCTATCATCGATTTCAAAAATTATACTCCCAAGATTTTAGAGCTTTCTTATCTGCCTTAATCCAATCAAAATCTTTAAAGTCACACTTTTCAACAGGAGCATGGCTATACAAACTAACAATTCCCTGTGTTATATAACGTTTTATTACATCAAAATAACTTCTTTTAAAAACATTGTTACTCCCCCAGCTACTATATTGAATGGTTTGAAACAATAACGGATGTCTACCATTCCAATTATTAAGAAATAATTTTAAGGATCCTAATTCAAAAGTATTAACAAAAGAGAATTTAAACTTAAATAAATTAGTTGGTGATGATTCATATAAAACTTTAAAAAAATAATTCCAATCAAATATAGTTTCATCATTATAAACAATAATATTTAATCCATCTAAATATTGACAATCAATTAATAACTTTTCTAATTCCGAAATATTCTCATTTCTAATTAGTATTTTAAGATATTGAATCTTTTTACATTTGTTATAAATAGATTGAATGAGTCTTTTATTATTATTTTCATTATGATATCCACCATTAATCGATACTTCAATAAGCTTACCCCCTGTATTTTCAATTAATGCTGATACTTTTTCGATTGGAATACAATCAGTTTTTAATACTTGTAAAAATGATAGGGATAATGTTTCTAAACAATCCCATGACAAATCCATTGAAAAACCTTTCACTTTTAATATTTTTAAATTTACAAAAGATGAAAGAATATTTGTGACAGGTGGTCTAGTTATCTTAAAATATTGTATAGTATTTGCATGCTTAATCAACGAATTTTCAAGAGCTTTACGAAATGAATCATTATAATATTCTGAATAGTACTTGGAATATAAACGAACATGATATAATTTATCTATGTTATCGATTAACTTAACGAATTCATAACTGTTGTTATTCACCTCTATAACAAGTTCTAATCTTTTAATTGATTTAAATATTTCAGGTAATCCAGTTATAACATTATCAGAGATGTTAGTGTTACTACTGAAAAATTCAAGTTCTGAAAAGCTGTATTTGGCCCCAGGAATAATATTTAATCGATTATTATAAAATCGATTTTTTATATAAAGATGCATCACCCTTGTATTTTCATTGATAAAAAGACTCGTTACTTCTTTTTCAAATATTTCTCTTTTAATTTTTGGGAATGTAACAAGGTGATCACAAGTATTAACCATTACATGTAAATCATATAAATTTAAAATTTTACAAAAACTAATGTAATTAAATAAAGGTTTATGATAAAAATTTGTCAAAAAATCAAAGCCTTGACTCTTTAAATTATTTTTTGTCTCATCTGATAGATGTAAAATAACCACCTTACAGAGTGACTTTCTTTCTTCCAAAAATTTCCAAGGGTTTTTCCATAAAATTGGAACAATGATTTCACACCAAGTTTTATTAACTCTAAGGCATGAAAAAAGTGATTTTTTATCATTTTGTAATTCTTTTAAAATTAAATAAAGAACATCTCCGTTTAATTGAAACATTTTTTTTTCAAAAAAAAAGTTGGCGTAAAATTGATCGTTCAAATGACACACTATTTATATAATGCATGTCGTACAGGACTTTGATTACGCTATTTGTACTACATAATGAAAAACAAAAAACTTACCTTTAAACAGTAACTTTACCAGCGCTTTACCAGAATTACGGTTGATTCCGGCCAAACTTAATTTATCCGGCATTATTGTAAAATTTGATGATCCTGAGAAATTTTGTTTCCCGAATATATAGCATAATTTTTTACAATATACCAATCCAATTTGTTTCTGCAAAACAATTCATTCTAAAAAAATGTGACCTGTCACGCGTACAATATAAACACTTTTATACGAATGTAAACGACAAAATAAAAATAAATATATATAATATTATCAAACATTAAATATAGATTGTCCAAACAATTCTGAATACGGACATGTAATTGTGTCGATCTTGTAATGTTGTGCAAAATTTTTAGCCATCCACTCATTTTATCAGTTTAATTTTTTTTTTCCCATCTAACATATAAAATGCCTACACAATTTTTTTCGAAATTAAGTCATAATTTTATAGAATTATTGAAAGATAATGAATATTATGATATTACAATTGAAGTAAATAAAGATCCTAACGTAAAAATATTTCGTGCTCATACAGGCATTTTATGTTGTCGTTCTCCATATTTAAAAAGATATTTAACTTCAAATAAAAAGAATAATAATGTCTTGGCTCATGTTAAATTACCAAATATTTTACCGGAAACCTTTCAAATCATTTTAAAGTAAGTATATATATACTGTATGTAATTAATTTAAATATAATATTATAATTATCGATACAAAATAAAAATCTTTGTTCAATTTTTAATTTTTTGTAATAGATATATTTATGGTGGCATTTTTTCTTTGGATGGAAAAGATACCTTGGATATTTTTAGAGTATTGGCCGCTGCTGACGAGCTTCTTCTTCAAGAATTAGTTGATTATTTACAAAATTATTTTGTTGAAAACAAAATTGAATGGATGGAACAAAACTTTGAACTTACTCATCGAATAAGTTTTCAATCTAATAGTTTGTCAGAAATTCAAAAATTATGTACAGATTTCATGGTTAAATCTCCTGAAAAAATATTTAAATCATTGGATTTTACTTCGTTACCCGAAAAATCATTAATTTCACTTATTAAAAGAGATGATTTACAAATGAAAGAAATTGAAGTTTGGAATCATGTGTTAAAATGGGGTCTCGCACAAAATCAGAATCTTATTTCAGATCCTGATACTTGGACAGGCGATGATTTCAAAATGATGAAAAATACTCTACAAAATTGTATACCTTTAATCAGATTTTTTAGTTTATCATCCAAAGAATTTTTACATAAAGTGAGTCCATATAAAAAACTTTTAAATCATCAAACTTACAAAGATTTGTTGGGTTCTTATATGGATCCTGATAGTGAACCAAATTCTAATAACATTTCACTTCCTAGAAATCTAAAAATTGACGAAATTATTGATTCAAAGATCATTAACTTGAATATCGCTTCAATTATTTCAAGATGGATTGATAAAGTTGATATTAATAACAAATTTGCGTATCTTAGAGAATTATATTTGCCGTACAATTTTAAGTTATTGTTAAGAGGGAGCCAAAATGGATTTTCTCCTAAAAAATTTCATGAATTATGCAATGATAAACCTAATACCGTTACTTTTATTAAAGTAACAGGAACTGGAGAAATTCTAGGTGGATATAATCCTTCAATATGGAAATCATCTGGTAATTGGGGTCCATCTTATTATAGTTTTATATTTTCTTTTAAGAATAAAAATGAATTTGATAAGTTAATTTTAAGTCATGTAAAAAATATGGATAAAGCATTATATTATCTTGGTTGGCATGGTCCCTCTTTTGGTTCTTCCGATCTCCAATTATCAGTTAGTATTGGAGGAAATAAATCAAATAATTTTGATTATAATATATGTAAACAGACTTATTATGAAAAAAGGATAAGAAATACTGAAAACTTATTTCATATAGAAGAGTACGAAGTATTTCAAATTATAAGAAATTAATTAATAGCGATAGGAATATAGGATGACATTTTTGTATCATACAGTATATTGATTATTTTTTATTTTTATCCAATTAAAAGAAAAATAACATTATGCAATGTTATTCCATTTATTGTTCTAATTTGTAATAGCATAATAAAATTTTTAAACATCACAGGACTAATGGTGACGTTACAATATTTCTGGTCATCATTACCGATCACATGCACTCGAGTCAATTCAGAACGATCATAAAAACCTTAACCGAATAATAAATCGATTCACCAAGAGCTCTAACCGATTAATTTATTAGTTAATATTAAAAAAGTATTATTATTATTTTTTGGTTGCAAATGCACCAATTTGTTTTCACTCATAGGGAAGTCATTTTTTTATTGATAAATTCGTTCAAGCTTGAGAACACGTGATCGAGATTTCACACACCAGACAATTTGACTAGAATTATGGTTTGGATTTAATCTATCAATTAACCGAATTTTTGAAATGTCTTATTCTTAACCGGTTAATTGATCGATTAACGTTAATCTTTCATTTATTTATACAATATTTATTATATGATGGATTATTAATACATAGTGAAATTCGATATATCAGAAATCCAGACCCTTAATGTTAACCGACCACTGACCACAAGTAAAACCGAATTGAAGTCTGAAACGAATTAAATCGGATTTCTACTTGAGCAATTTTATCAATGGAACGATTTTTAGTAATCATTTTGCCTAAATTGTGCACTTTTTTATGTTTTCTTATTAATTTTAATATTCTTAATTTTATTAATTTCTAAATTTTCAATGCCTAATTTTAACAAATCGTATGAGGACTAAGTTTTAATAAATCAAAATTTTCTTTGGACTTTTATAACTTTCTATTGGTGTTCAAATACAACAAATCCACAATAGAATTTCGGTTAATTTTAGTCAGCATTACAAGATAATTACTTTACCTTCGCCTCTACTGATTAAATTTGTATTTTTTAGTCTTTCTGAATAAAAGCGCGTCAATAACTATCTAATGAAGATATTACGTTTCAAAGTCCAAAAATTTTGAGCGTATGAATACGCGATGCAATCGTGGTTCAACTGCGGTAGTTAAAATTGATAAAAAAAAACAGAAACTAAGTTTTACCAGTTGAACAACTCAAACTAAGAAAAGAGCGAAAATCAGGCTTCCAACATAAAAAAAAAAGTTATAATCCATCTAGAAATACAAGAAAAAGAATTAAAAAAATTAGAAAAAAAGTTTCGAATGAATTATTTATCTTTTTTTCATAAATTTAGATAATACTCACTCATAATATTAATAAATCATGATAATTAACATTATCCTTTTTGTGTATGTAGTATCTCTGCAGAAAGCTAGTAAGGGAGACAATAAGACGATTTGGTCATTTCCAGCATACCCTACAGAATTTACAAAATTTTTAGTAACTATCACCTCATACCATATGAGGTTTACCACCCTGTTAATTATGCCTAAGCAGGGAACCCCAGGACACCTATGTGGCCATCATAAGATCTATGGTAAATGGTCTCATATAGTATCAATAACAACAACTAAGTGAGTGTGATGACATAGAAATATGTGTCACTTCCACGGGCACCACGGCTTGCCCTCCCATATGGATCGGCTTGGGGATCACCTATGTGGCATCATTGTAGCTACGACTTGTGCACAAAGCAGATGACTACGTAGCCAGTAGCAAATGGTACGTACTACGAGCACATAAACCTCTATGACAATCATAACAGCCCACCATCCGGAAGACTTTCAGTGAACCCTCCTGCGGTGAACAAGTACTCGTACGTCCATCCGGCAAACTGTTATTTATACTCACCTCTTAATGTATGTTCCGCTTTGAAGATATGGAGGGAGTTTTGTGCGAAAGTTACTATCGGTGAGAAACAAAGAGGTGAAGATTTTTGTTTATAAAATAGTTTAAGAGGAATTTTTTTTCTAGTAGGAGAGAATAATAAAAGTTTTCTTTCACATATTTCTACCTCTATCGTAAAAATGTTGGTGGACCTGGCCGCCTGGGCGAAAATATAATAGAATATTTGGGTAGAATATTTGAGTTATCTCAAGTAGTTGGTTCGGTAGAGAAATTTAGAATAATAAAAAAAAAGGAGGTAAGGTCATTTTATATATTTTTTTTGTAGTACAAACTTTTTTATAAATTATGTAATAGAAAATGACTCATTATTGTACTACGCCTCAATCAATCATCAATCTATCTAAATATATCAATAATTGTCGCGTATTTCTATATTAAATTGTCGCGTATGTCGCGTAACTTTTTATCGTGTTCCCATAGTTCCCACAATAAAAAACTCCGATATAACGATATGTTGGAACCCATATGAAGATCATTTGAAAAATTCCGATATATCAAATAATAACATTTCCGTTTATTTCTGGTTAACAGTACTAATTATTTTTTAAAAAAATTCTTAATTAAACATATACAAATTATTCAATTTAAATAGGTATCTTTATATATGACGTGTTGACATAGCTAAAAAAAAGTTTCAATATTACCGATCGTTCCTATCTTGTTATTACAAGGCAATATTTTATATATATTGTTTATCATTACTGCAAAAACACTTGAAAAAGTATACAGTAATTGGGTATCGGAGAATTATCACTCCAAATCCGATCTTAGTCGTGCAAATTTAAAACCCTTATATGGAAGGTTGGAGGGTCAAATTCTAAATATAGATCAACTCTTCCCATTTTCCTTTTCTATAATTCTTATAATTCTTCAATTATATACTACGATATGTCTTTTTTCAGTTGGTACAAAAATCATTTATTCCGAAGACCAATTCTAATACAAACTATTACTACTGGTAAATTTGAAAAATGTTTGCTTAATGAAATACATAATTTAATATTATAAATTTGAACTTATTCAGGAACATTATTTGCTGCAGGAGATATTATAGCACAACAAATTGTTGAACAAAGAGGGTTAAAATCTCATAATTTTTATAGAACTTTAAGACTTGGAGGATTTGGTTTATGTATAGCTGTAAGCATTATTATTTTAAAGATGAAAATTTTTATTTCTAAAAATTTTTTGTAATAAATTAAATAAGGGTCCATCCACGGCTATCTGGTATCGTACTTTAGACCGGGTTATTACAATTAAAAATCCCATGTTAGGTAATATATACCCTTACATTATTAAGATTAATTATTTTATTCCTAACTTATTTTTTTCTTTTTCTGTAAAGGACTATTAACGCGAGTCACTTTAGATCAAGCTATATTCGCACCATGTTTTATTACAACATTTTTCGTAGGCCAGGCATTATTAGAAGGTCAAGAAAACTCTCAAATTTTAGAAAAGCTTGGAGATGTAAATATAAAATCCTCTCAGAATATTTATCTTAAAGATATTGTTTTACTTGTTAATATTAATATTTTTTTACCTTCTCAATATACACAGACTTTCGTACCTACTTTAATTAATAATTATAAATTGTGGCCGGCTGTACAATTGCTCAATTTTCATTTTATTCCATTGAATTATAGGACTTTAGTTGTTAATTGTGTTGCACTTGGCTGGAATACTTATTTATCTGTTATCAATAAGAAAAGTTCCGACAAAGTGAGTGTTAAATAGGAAACGAAATAAATGGTATTGATTACTAGTGATAAAGAAATTTGTTATAAATAAAATTATTAAAACTTTCGTTGACGGCCTAATAAAATGATGAGATTTCTTCGAACGTATTTATTCACGTCTTATAACTATCAGTTTCTCTTTTAATAATGGTTTCTATCAAAGATTTGCGCTTTCCAAAAGAACTTATAAGAATATCTCATTTAATGATAAAATATGTTACAGGGTTTTCATATTTTACATTCCTATTTTCAGTTTATATACAGAAATATGGCAAACATAAATTTGTGTGCTAATTTGCTAGCATGGTCTTACTCAACAGTTTCGGTTATCATTAATATTTTATGTTAGTAATATTAACTTTTTTAAGAAGCGAGGTATTGAAATTTCATAATATTAACAGCGTGAGACTTCTACACAGAGTATATCGCTTGCAAAAGTATACGGGTTTTCATCCAAGACTTCGGACGCTATATAAAATTTGTCGATAATTGTGCAAGTCCTAAATTCGGCAAAAATAATGTAATAATTATTCGTTATTGATATACTGTCGTTTATACCATATAGAGAATCTAAATATACTCGAAAATTTATATCCCGTTTCGTGGAATAAAAATCATACATACACGCCTATTTGAAAAAGAAAAGATCCAATGAAAAGTTATTCACAAATTCACAAATCAAAATTCATATAACTCAGTTTACAGCTTTAAATATTTTTATATATTTAATATAATTTGACTTTCTATAAATACAATTTTAATAATTATAATACATTAATGAAAAAAATAAATTATGTTTTTAATGTTGGTTCAGATTCAATACTACCTTTTGTCATACTATCAGGACGTTGTTCGGTAATATTTGGTTCATAAGTATAATCTTCAATTCTATTAACAACATCATTCCAAAAATTTTGAAGAGCGACTTTATCGTTACAGAAATTTTGAAATTCTTTTAATAATTGATCAGGATTAGGTGAAGTATTCTTATTAGAAATATTATGAGTATTATATATTCTGTTATTAACCCATAAAAAGCCTTCCCCAGGATCACAAATTTGTATAAACGCAACACCAGATCTATGAATATATTGAGAATATTTATAAGGAGTTTTATGATAAGAATAAATTATTTCAACTTCTTTTGGAAATCTGCTATCAGCCTCAACATCTAATACAAATTTAAAATGTTTAACTAATTCAATTTCAAAATATAAATTATGATTAATTTCGGGATTCAATTTTTTCCCTAATTTTTCTAAATCTTCTAATAATGGAGGTAATACTGATAATTTTATTGATGTTGGAGATTGAAATGGATTATTATTAGTTAAACTCATAGCTTGTTCAACAGGTGCTTCGACTAATTTTAATCCATATGTCTTAGCGTTCCTATTCCATAGTTGTAATAATTCCTCAATTAATCTCGCTGTACACGCAAGCCAATTTAATTGGAAATGATAACAAGCATCAACGTTATAAATAACATCATAATGTAATATTGCTGTTTCTTTTCTATCACTTTTTTTATTTGGGTCAATATCAATATGAATAGCTTTCGTAAATTCAATTCTTGTTGGTTTTGTTGGTATTTCTTCAATTTTTTCAGAATCTTTTCTCGGCTTTCTTCTAAGCCATTCTTTAATGGTTCTTCTAGGAGCGAATTCTTCTTTAATTTGATAAAAATAAAATCCATCCAAAAATCGATGTCTTTTCTGACAATGCTCAAATAATCCTCTATCTAATAATTCATTTCCAAATGCAACAGCACTAGCTCTAGTGTCAATATCATGAAATCTACTTATTAACCAGTCAACAAGTTCATTTCCAACAATTGCATTTTGATAAGTTTTAAAATGCCATTGACGATCCTTAATGATTCCAGTCGTATTATTTTTCATTGCTTGATAAATTTTATCAAGTTTAGTATCTTTTGTAAGTTTTTCATCTACTGGATGTACGGAACTTCTTCTTGGGTATAATCCTTCGGGAGTTATAACAAAAATTGATAAATCATCTGTTGTAGGTCTTAAATGTGGAGATGGAGTTTCCCTTTTTCTATTATTACCAGCATCGCCATTTTCATCTGGTGGTATCCAAATGGATTTATCAAAAAGTTCAAGAAATTTATAAATTCCGTTTAATCGAACTTCTTCTTCTTCAAATAATTCATTTCCATGTTTTAATAAACCAGAAGAAATATTTTCCATTGGGATTAAAATAAATCTTGTTCTCCAAAATTTCAAATGTTCATAAAGATCAACTTGATATCCACAAATTAATTGATCTACATAATTCCAATTATAATCAATATGTGGATAAGTAAAATTAACAGTTCTAGTCTCATAAGTTTCTTGACTTTTAGGCCAAACAGCGCAAATATATGGAATTGGATCTGGTTTATATTGTATTTTTCGAACATATCTTTTAACTTCAACACTTTTGACTTCAACAAGTTGTCCTGAAGGATCGTAAGTTAATTTATGAACATGACGTCCCATACTAAGATAATATTGCTTAGAAGTTAATAAAGATGAAGAATAATCTTCCCAATTATGTGATTTAATTTCATTTAAAACGACTAATTGATATCCTTGAGCTAATCGTTGAGATATCATTTCTTTCAATAAAGTTTCAGTTTTAACTTCTTCTGATACATCCTCATTTTCTTGATTCATTATGAAAGACTCAGAATCAATAGAAATCGTATAAGTGTATTCTTGATAAGCCCCAGGCTCGTCAATTGGAGAAAGATAATCAGTTGTTAAAGGAAGACAAGCGGGAGTACATAAAGCAGGCCATTTCATTGAATTTATTGATAATGGTCTTGGAAAAACATGTCCCCATCTACGAAGATGTGTACTCATTCCATAACGATTATGAGATTTTGAAGGATTAGAAGGGTTAACTAAAGGTGGACGATAATTTGGAGGAATATAACTAATAGTAGGAGGTGGTGGTGGAGGGGGAGGTGGTGGAGGTGGTGGATTTGAATGATTACTTGGACGTGGTATATGTTTAAAAAAATAAGATGCTTCAGGATAACTTTCTCTTCTTGGAGATAGAGAGGTACGATTTCTTTGGTGGTGGTGATGATTTGAAGATTTTATTGATATGGGATCAACCGTACTTGAAGTTACAACAACATCATCGTCATCGGTAAATTCATTATTCTTAGAATGCCCATCTTGATAACTATCATGTGAAGTTTGTGAATAAGATCTATTAATCATTGTAGAATGTAAAGAATTTTCTCCTATTAAATGGTCAGGTTTGAAAATATTTCCTTGACGATTTGAAATAGGGGAATCATAATTATGCATACGAAAAGATGGTGGCGATGTGTCATGTAAACGATTTAAAGAATCATGACTTTTTTGTTGTAAAAGAGGAACATTTTGTTTAGATGTAGTAAAAACATTATCATCATATTCATCAGATTGAGGATTATCATCAAGATGAGGAATGATAATATAAGAAATTTCATGTTCCATAATTCCCATCATTTGAATTTCATACATTTTACATCTTGTAACAAATTTATCGAGTTTAAAAGGTTTATCTTGATGTCTAGAATAAAAATTACAGTCAACCCAATCAGGAGTTTTGTGATAAAAATAATTTGAATCATCATTTGGATCATCATCATAATCCAAAGGATCTCTCAGCTCTAATTTTGAATCTTTTGATTGAGACGAAAATTTACTTGCAAATCTACTTGTATTTTTATTCCACCAATCAGGTAAAGGAGCTTTTGATAATTCTTGTGAATTAAATTTAAATAAAGGGACTGTATGTAGAGGGATTCTTGAAAGACAAACGAGATCTAATCCAATTCCATTATCGATCATTCGTTCAGCTGTTAATCTTAAAAGTTTTTTATCAACTTCAAATCTGCAACATCCAGGAGTTACTATAATAATTGATAATCCTGTACGTAATAAATCTCTATCTACATAATGCCTATCAAATGGATTTAATGCTAAATTAATAGCTTCTAATATATTCCCTTCAAAAGCGTAAGAATTTTTTCCCAATAATATTTTATAAATTTCACCGTTTTGTTTTTTTTTCTCCCTTAATAATATATTTAATTGATATTGCGTAAGTTCTTCTTTAAGTAGTTTAAGTGCAGAACTCCAATCGCTTCTTGTTTCCCAATCAACAATAACTTTATAAAAATCCTTATACCATCTTCTTTTAATTTGTCTAAGTGATTCGTCTTCATTTACTAATCCATTAATTAAAACTTCTCCTTCATCATAATAAACTCTTGAAAACAATACTATGGATACTACGTGATTTGTAGATAAATCTTTCCAACGTTGAAATAATTCTGTAAAAAATCCGTCAATAGCTTTCTCGTAATATAATTCCCCATCTTCATCAAATTCCCACATTTCTCTTGACATTTGTACAAATATAAATAATTTTGCTGATTCTGATCTAAATATCGGCTTTGTATTTCCTGTTACATATCCGCATAAGGCTTGTTCTCCTTTAACAAATATTTTTTTCACCTGTGCTCTTATGCAATCTGCGAAATTTAAATTTTGTTTTGTATAAACACATGTACCAATAAGACTTCTACTCAATCTCCACATGTCACTTCTACCAATATACTGATCTTTAAATGTAAATTCTATATAATCTGCTGCAACTAATTCCACATCGACCTGAAAAAAAGTAAGATGGATGGGATAACGTTATTTAAATTTAATTTATAAATATAATTAATTGTTTAAATGCAATTATTAAAATTATTAATTATTTACCTCTCTTACAAATACATTAGATTTATTTTTAAATTTGAATGTATTCGCAATATTACTTGATACTGAAATCTAAAAGAATAAAAACAAAATAAATGATTAATAGAAAATTATTAAAATAAAAAAATAAATTTTGTATGTAATATATATACACACACACACATATATATAAATATTTATATGAAAAAAAATATTTTAATCAAATTATATAAATATATTATTAAATTATTAATTACCTGTAAAATAGGTTTTTCTTTACCAATATGTTCTTTATCCAAAGAATTAACTTTAATAATTAAATGTCTTGTAACATCGGATTTTTCATTAGAATTATAAATTTCTAATATTTGACCCAATTTTATACCAGGAAAAAAATCCGGATTTAATATAAAATCTTGTTTAGAAAATGAATCATTATGTACCCATAAATTTAACATCTTATGTTTTGGTGTTATTGTGTTTGTCGTATTAGATGAGGAATACGATGAAGGTGGTGGTGGTGTTGGTATTGGTGTCGGTGGTTTATTTTGAATAGAATGTATTGCGATGTCTGAATCCATTTTTTTTTTTTTAGTTCAAATTTAAAAATGTACTGTACTATTATAAATGAAAAAAAAAGTAAGAGTAAAAGACAAATTTAAATTAGTTAACTAAGAATGTGCAAATTGACTTATCAATTGCAAATAATTTATTAAATTATATAATAAAACGATAAAAAGTGAAAAGTGAAGAAAAACTTTACGAAAACAATTCTTTTTATTTATTTATAGACGCATGTGTTCCACAACAAAAAACTATGATGATCACAAGATTTCAGCTGACCGCCGATTTTATCAAAATCCAATAAAAATATACATAAAATGCTATCTCGGAAATGCATCTCCGGACCCATCAAAACTACTTTTTAGAATCAAACTATATTGAAAATTCTTTATTAACACCTTTTTTCTTTTTATATTCATACATATTTAAAAAAAAAACTGTATGTGAAGAAACTGCGCAGCTTATTACTTTTTTCAATTTTATCTATATAACCCAACATCATTTTTCATATTATTATTAAAATGTGCGTAAAAAAAAATGTGTATTAAATCTGTCGTCGAATAATCTTGATAACTTATATAATGGAATAATGTCTATACACGAGTGGTCACGTGACCAAATTTGAAATAGTTCCGATCTTTATACATATGTATATGTATTTTTCTCCTATAAAGAAATTTGATATTTAAATAAAAAAAAATCGTTGTGATTATTAGACATGACAGAATTTCATTTTTAACTAAAATTTCTTATCTATGGAATTTGTAATAAATCATACCTTAAAAAAATAGAATGATCTTAACTAATCTTGTTATTTGACTTTTAACAAGATATTTAGCAAAGTCATTGTCCCAAATCCAACTTTATTTTGGGTAAATTAGTAATTGAAAAATTGCAAATAAAAGCGGTAAATTAAGAGACTCACCGTTAAAAACCAAAACAGAAATCAAGATTATGGTCCAATCATAACCCTTTTGAATGCATCTGGTTTTGTAGCTAAGGAATAATTGAAAATATTCCGAGTTAATGATAAAACATTTAATAAAGAGAAATTATTATAATAATAATTCCTAAACAATTATCGTACCATATTTTGAATAAGAAGTTTTATATGCCGTAATTTTTGCATAATTTGCTAAAATGAATTAATTAAAAAATTAATAATTTCTTTTTTCATTAAAAAATACACACACAAATATATATATATATTCTTTTTTTTTTCAATATAAGCAAAATCAATAATTTACTTTTGATAAATTTACTGTTAGCGTAAGGGTGATGCCTTTTTGGAAGTATAGAGGAAATATATTTTTTTGGACGATCAGGTTTTAAGAAATGCCAAAGAATATCTTCATATAATTCATCAGGAAATATTTTTCTGTAAGGGGAAACTTTTGTATCAAAATCTTCCAATGACATATTAAAAAATCGGATTACAGGTAAAAATTTTGATAAAGTTTTTTTCAAATTATTAAAATCCTCATTTGTATAATCATTAAGATCGTCAGGTAAGTCTGCATGTTGCATAATTCCCCAAGTAAGTATATGATACCAAATATCTGATTCTTCCATTTGTAATTCATCTTTTTTAATTATATACAAAAGAATTGATTCATCCAAATGATAAAAATTAGGAGTCTCAAATAACATCCAAGGATTTTTACATATAGTTGATACACAACAATTTTGTAATTCTTTCCAAGATTCATGTTGAAACGCTGCATTTAACGTTTCTAACGGATGTTCTTTTATCCATGATGCTTGATTTATTGCAAGATATTTTTGAACATGATCAGAAAGTACCGGAAGAATTAATTCATCAGATGCTGACAAAAGCCCAAGTAAATGTTGAACATCTTTGTTATCCAATTTTAATTCACTGGAATATATGAACCTAAAAAAAAAAAGATAAAAAAAAAATTTTTTATTTTAAATTAAATCTTTTTTTATTTTTATTTTTTTATTTTTTTATTTCTTATTTTTTTTTAAAAAAAAAAAATAAATAAATAAATAAATAATAAAATTCTTCGTTTTTTCATTTTTTATTTACTTGAGAATATCTTCAAATATCGCTGGTGTAACATTTGGTTTAGACAAAACTATTTTATCACCCTTCTTTTTTCCCCACTGGGCTGAAAAAGCAGTGTGAAAGTAAGGTGTTTGAGTTCGTAATATTAATGAGTGTACATTAAATGTTTTTATATCATCTCCACTTCCGACAGTAATAGATACATCACAAGAATCTTCTTCTTCAAGAAGTTTAGCATAATTTTTAGCTACACTTTGCCATAATTTTGCATTCAATCTCATTATGAAAAAAAAATTTTTTTACAAAGGAAAAGAATTGCTTAGAAACAAAAAGAAAAAATGAAAAAAAAATTTGTTACCATGTACAATAACAAAACCAACCCATTTTACTAGTGTAATCAAGATAAGATCATGTTATGTGACACGACATAAGCCATGAACTTAATTTAACTATTAGAATAGTAAATAGTTTTTTTTTTATATAGAAAGAAATAAATAATAAACGATCCAGTCGTACTAAAGAATTATAACCGTTTTTTTCCGACCTGAAATTTGATTTGTAATTCTTCACGTGTAATAAGTTCCGGACGGGTTCGGATCAACAATTCACGATCCTCAATAAATTACTATGAAAAATAGATAAGTCAATAACTAAATATATCCTTTACGCCCTATGTATAGAATAAGTTAATTTTCATCCTCTTATGAATTGAATATTTATGGATATATTAAAGAATCAATGTTCCATCGAAATTGGAAAATTCACTCGGGGACGGAAAAATATTTTTTTTTTTACTAAAATTGGTAAAATCGTCAAAATCCGGTTGATAAAAAAATTTTTTTTTTTTTTTTTTTTTTTATAAACCTTACGATTATTCTCTCCCATTTATGGCTGGTTTTTCTCCGAGTAAATTATCATCCCTTAATAAATATCAACGATTGTAGTAAGAAAACAAAATCAATTTAATTTAGAAATTCTTAATATAAAGATGATTACAAATTATTTAGTCGAATCTTTACCGATATTTGGTTAACTTACGGGAATTTTCCAATTAGCAGTAACATTTTTTTTTTATAAGGGGTTAGCTCTTTACCAATAATTTTTATTTGTACGACTAAGTAAAGCAAATCCCAACATTGCACAAAATTCGCCACTCATGTCACACTCTCCGCATTTTATGGAGACGGAGAACTGGGAGTAGTAGTGAATTCTATTTGTCACCCATCCCTATTCATCACTATAAATTAATATGCAGTGTAACCCTTAGTGGAATGGCATGATTGATTGTATTCGCCCCCCCCAAGGCACTCCCCAAGTAATTTATGTATGTGTCGATTAAATTCTAAATAAATACAACAAATTATTTATATTTTGTACTCAATTCTTTATAGACCTCGCTCCATACCACTACTATAAAAATTTTCGTTATTGATTTTTTCTTCACCCAACTTACAAATAGTTACATTTTTTAATAGAAAATTCGGCAATAAAAATTTCAAGAATTTCCTGGCGAAATTTTCCCGCCTGATCTCACTCTCTTTTCTTTTACCGGATCCAAATGCGAAAATTTGTGAATTCAGTTGTACGATGGCGCAGTAAGAATAAACAGAAAACAAAGCAATACATTGACGTTTTCACAAATATACCACATGAGATAATATTAATAATAATTGAATATTTGGATTATGATGCTCATGATGTTGCTGCTTTGTCTAGAGTAAGTGATCAAAAAAAAAAAATATTTCAAAAGATGTTTTTTTATAATAAATATTATTTGTATAAAAATATATATGTGGATATACATATACATATACATATTTTTTGATATAAATAGGTAAATAGAAAATTGAGATATCATACGAAAGATAATTTTTTATGGTATAAAATATGTTTAGAATATTTTCCTGCCGACTTATCTAATAAATTACAAACAAAAGATTGGATGAAGAAATTTAAAGAATTATGTAAGTATTATACGAACTTATTTAACTTATTTAACTTACTTATAATTCAATTTTTTTAATTCACTTTTTATTTTAACTTTTGATTTTAATTTTTCATTTTTTCGTTAGATTGGTACCGCCATAAAATTATATTCGCTGAAAAAATTGAATCATCTAAATTAATAAGTTACGGATGGAGACCAAAATCTGGTCAATTCTCGGACATAAATATGTAATCCTTGGTTTTTTTTTTTGTCATTTTTTATCATTTAAAAGATTTTATTTTAAAAATATTAAATTTTTTTTAGTGACCGTAAACACCCCAATATAGTAAGAGCAATTCAAGAATCGTTTGATGTATGTTTCTTTTTTAATTTTTGTTAGAAATATAAAAATGAATAATATGCTAATTATTATTATTTAATTTTTTTTATATATATAGATGGATATTAGGTTTGAATCTATTTCACCAGGAATTTATGAAATTTTATGGGAAATGAATATTTATAATTTACTGAGAGCTCAAAGATTTCAATTTATAACAAAAATTTTCCACAATGTAATTAATTATTATATCATTTTTTACTTAAATCACAATTCTTCAATTCTAATCTCTTAATTTTGTTACATTGCAGAATTGTGATTTTACTACCATAAAAGAATATTCAGACACTCCATCACCGGAAGCTTTTAAAATAATATCTGATAGAGGATGGTTCACATATAGAATACCTAAAAGAATTACAATTGGACAAAATCAAATTATATCTGCCAAATTTATTGGACATGCTAAAATGTGTTATAGTAATCCACAAGATTGGCCTGCCCCAATGGTTAGTATTTTATTTTAATTAACGTTAAAGTTATTTTTTAAATCGTAACATGTTATATTTATCAATAATTTTTTTTTATATCTTTTAGGCATTATATTGTGTATATTTGAAAAGATATAAAAATAAAAATGAAACAAAATGTAAAAAAAGACGATATAAAAATCATTTTATTAATAGATTATTACATAGATAATTATAAATTTTATAATATAGATTTTAAGTTCGAAAAATATAGAAATTTTTAAAAATTAAAAAAAAAAAAAATATTACATTCTTTTAAGATTAGAAAGATTAAGAAAAAAAGATTTTTTTCTAAAAAAAAAAATAAAACTTTTAGGATATAAATTATTAAGTTAGATATAAGTTTAAGTTATATGCGTATTTACTTAATTATAGGTATTAAAAAATAAAAATAAAAGATTCTATCATTCTATCATAACAATCTATTTAATCCCGGCATTAACCAAATATTACCATTTATAAACAAAAAACAAAAAATAATAAAAATAAATAAATAAATAAATAAAATATACATGTTAAATAAAATTAAATTACAATATACTCTATAATTAATGTAAATACTCTAAAAAAAAAAAATGTATAAATTTTCTAATAACTAAATATTTTAGTTAATCTTTTAATACTTTTTGATAATGTTTGATTATTTTTTGAAGAATCTAAACCGTCATTTGTACATCTTTGTAAATGTACGCAATATAATTCCTATGATGCAAAAAAAAAAGATAATAATTAATAAACAAAATCTTTTCATTATTAATTATAATTTTTACAAAGTTCAAACTTACTAATGATTCAAACCATAAAGAACCTTCATTTTCTTCGAGTGTAGTATATCTTCTAAATTCAGTTTTAACATGTTGTTCATGCTCTATTACAATTTTATTTGGTACCTTAAAATTACACCATCCTTTATTTGACATTCCTTTAAATTCTTCAGGGTTTGGTTTATATGAATATGTTTTTAGAATTTTATTCCAATTCTGTAATACATTTTTAAAAAAGGATTTAGTAAAAAAAAGAAATGATAATTTTGATAATTTTGAAAAATTCAATGGAATTAAACTTACATGATCTACTACTTTAGTATTAAATTTAAAATTACAACCTTCGTGAATTTTACCAATTTTCATTTCCCAAATTAATTCATAGGTTCCTGGATAAATTGATACAAAAACTGCAAACAACTATTATATAAATAATAAAGTGGTTGAAATTAGCAAGGGTTGATACAGAAATTTTGGATAGTTTTTTATTCACACTCCCATGTAAAATCTTCTTTACCTCGAAGAACTCATGATTTGTCTTTATTGTTTTTGGATGATTTTTATCACTATAAAAAAAATAAAAAAAAATAAATATAAATAGAATTAAAAAAAATTAAATTCGGTCGATTAAAATATATTATTTACCTGGTTGATTCGTACCAACGATGTGGAATAGCAAAATTTTCTTTCTCAGTGAAAACATATGTATAATTTTTCCGATCTAAAAAGAATAATAATTAATAATAATAAAGGAAAAATTATAAAAATAAAAGTATTTAAATATTCTTTAAAAAATTTTGATATTTTTACCAAATTCTTTCCAAATATCTAACCATTTATAATTATGTATAAGGGGAGTTCTCCTTTTATCTTTAACAATATTCATCATATTTACAGGATACTCTCGTAAACAAACTTCTAACCAAAGTAAATTATCCTGTGTATGATATCTCAACTTTTTATTTACCTAAATTTTTCAAAAAAATTATTTTTTCAAAAAGAAAATATTTTTTTTTTAAAAAAAACTCTTTATTAAATAAAAGTAATAAATTACGTACCATTGATAAATTTAATAATGTAATACCATCAAGAAAGTTCATAATAATTAACATAATTTCATGAGGAATTTTCATAAAATTTTCCAATTTTTGAATTTTTTCATTTTCTTTACTGCGCCATGATTGTCTTTTAATAAATTTTTCCATGTCTTAAATTATTTAAAAATGTAATCAAAATATTAAATTTCCGAATGGAAATTTATTTTTATATAAAATATGAAAATATTTTAAAAAAGAGTGTTTATAAGCAAAAAGATTGTTTGTTAAATAATTTAATAGAATCATTATATGCGTAAAATGGAGTACAAAATATAAACAAATTATCAAAAAATAAAATAAGCCACGATGAAAGAGCTCGCGTAACATAGTTTATTTGCAGTTCGGATCATCACTTTTGTAATATCGTGTCACAACTGTTGTTTGTTTAATGAGTTTTAGGTCTAGGAAAAATTCTGTACTTCATAAAATTCGGTTATTAAATTTACCGGGAATTAAATTGATATTCCGAAATTTTTTCAATTTCGCGCAAATATATGTTCTAGAATGAATATATCGCCGTATTTTGCGATTTGTTTTTAACAAAACGCATTAAATTTCAAGTAACGATTTCAAATAAAACGTTAATCCTTATGATTTTATCGTTATTATTGACAGCGTTGGTCAAATCTAAAATCTAAAATGAGAAATAAATGATTTGTATTTAAATAAATCATTTATCGACTTTTTTAATCGCATTTACCGTTGATACAGCGCAAATACAAGAAAATATTCTCATGCTTATTGAGTATTGACAGTATTGACACATGATTCGTAATTTGGATCATCGAAAATGAAATATATGTATTATTTCAAGGGGCTGTTTCCGAACATTCTGTTTCCGTACTACATCGCTATTCACCATATATCGTTACATTTAGGCTCGTCTTTACAATGCCATTCTTGACGTAATCAATAACCGTAAACTTGTAGGCTAATTGATAATAAAAGTTAACGGTATATATAAAAGAATTTATTTAGATTTAGAAAAAGTAAATTGTTAAAACTCGATTCCATTTCATTGATACATTCATTCTAATGTCTAACAAATACTCATAATAAAATTAATAAAAAATTTTAGGTTAGTTTAGATATAATTTTGATCAAGACTACAATCACTTACTGGTTTCATCTCCATTCTCGAGTCATACAGAAACCATTGTCACTTTAGAGGTTAGACTATGTCACTCCAAAAAAATTAAGAGTTACCTTTAAAAAGTTAAATACACTGTAATTGTAAACAAATTTTATTTACTTCTAAAATAGGTTTTTATTTTTCGTTCGTTTAATAAACACTATTAATAAATATTACTTTGACGGTATACATCTGGGTAACAAGCAGAATTAGTACAGTATATTGATTTTGTATCACGTAATCATGTATCAATAATTATGTCATTGAAACCTGTATTGGATGTTCAATTCATGTAATTGAACATCGGATATCCAATCGGACAATTGAACGTATGTCCAAATCCAATTGGATAATGTTCACATTGCCCAAATCAAATAATAATTGAACAACTGGACATACATCCAATTGGTCAACAAATGTCCAATTGTATAACACTATACGTGGGGGAGAATTAGGTTCAAGCCATATCGAAATATTACGGCACATAGAACGGTCTTTTCAAGGATCGGAGGACTCGGAAGACGCCAACAAACAATGCTAATTCTTCTTCGGGGGACGAACAATTTTTCGAAGCAACGGGTTCGAAGGTTCAGAAAACGGATATGGTGGAAGATTTTAACAAATTGAATGCGGTTTTTTGTGATAGAATTAAAGATATTAGTGGGTAATGCAGAAAGTTCAAAAGGCAAAGAAAGGTAAAAATTGAGACGGATAGTGATTTATTGAATGTAAATAAAAAACGTATTGCGCAAACTCAGGGTGCTAGGGATGATAGTGATAGTGAGTAGTTTCTATAGAGTAGTCTTTTATACTGTAATAAGTTAGGTATGTTTTTGTAGTATAGATCAATTTTTTTAGATAGGTACTTTATTGACACGATGTATGTATTTACGTTGACATTGGGATTAATTACGTTTTGGTAGTTATTCTAATACCAATAAAGAAAAAAATATATTTATATATTACGGTACATCAACATTACAACCGGGTGTAATACTGGCGTAATACTATTTTAATATGAATCTTTGAACAAAAAATTTGGCGTAATAAATTTCATATTACGCCGCTTAAATGCCGAATTAACTGGAATAATTACGCCCCATGTATAAGCCAACATTAATAGAAATAATAATTCAACGAAGACGCGAAATATATATATATGTAGGTGATATATGTGGGAAGAAATATATAGAGCGAAAAAGAAATTTTTCTCATTTTTAACCATTTTTGATTTTGATATTTATTACCCTATAAATATCATAATACTGATATTTCATGTGAAAGGTAATTTATCGTAAGGAGTATTCGTAATAACCTTGTTTTCATACTATACAAATTATATGATTGTTTCCTTAAAAAATATATGAACTATTAAAAAAGTATTTAATATTAAAACATCTAATGGATCTCTGAACATCAATTTTACAAAAGTTAATAACTCACCAAACGAAATGATAGAAATTCTAAACGGGATTTCTGTAAGAAGCATTTTTAGAAATAATATTGATTTATTGAATCATTTTATCATTATCTTCAATTCATACTTGGTTTGATAGTGAAAAAATCGCAAACTTCTCATTGTAAAAGACATTTTAAGCAAAGTTCGGCATAGAGGTAAGAAAATATTTTGTCTCTTATTAATAATAAAGCACCTTAATAATTTTTTTTTTTTATTATATTTCAGAAAACTGGAAACCCCAAACTATGGTTACGTGAGACGATTTTACTATTTTGATAGACAATTTATCACTAAAAGCGAGAGTATTTCCCCTTTCATTGAAGCTATCATTATTAAAGGTTGATATTTTACACATTCTAAACAATAACAAAGCATAGTAAGTGTGCTATTCGCCTATTCCCCGACTATACGAGGAAGAAGAAGAGCGTTCGTCTCACCTCCGTTATGTGCCATCTTACTATAGAACTTGCCCGAATTTTGAAGAATTGGCTATGTACCTTCCTTATAATTAAGCATTTTACAATTCCCAAACTTTTTTTCAATCGAATATTATACCAACTAAATACAACTAGAAGTACTACCAACTTTCTTTTCTTTATATGGCGTCTTTGATGATGGCTTTAATTCTATATGCTGTATTTAAAGGAAAATGCTAATCACTAGATTCCCGTTTCAGGGGCCAGACTACATTTTGTCAAGAAATTGGGAAGCAAAATATGAACCAGCTAATGGGAACTTTTATTTACGCTTATCAACTGACTTTTAAAATAATAACATTAATATGAATGAACTAAGTCAAAAAATATTACTATTGATACAACTGTCTCATGCGCCTAGTACATTTTTTTATATGATTGTGAACAAAATCATGGCATTAAATTCATTTAATCCTACAGAAAGAGTTGGTTTACTGATTGTAAAATTGAAAGTTTTGGAAAAATGCTTTGGGAATTATCATTGGATGATACAAAAATAAAATCCCTAAAAACAGACTCTGGGAAAACGATTTAAACTCTTAGTTTTAGTAGCACATTAAGGACAAAATTAATGATTTTTATAGATTCCAGTTATCAGATTGAATTGCAAGAATTTTTACCTACTATAATGTATAGTATTTTCCTTTAAAAAGTCTTAGAAACATGATTACAAGTATGCTTGATAAGAACAGATTTTATGAACTATTATTATTTTAAACTTATGGTATACTTATGGTAGTAAAAAGAAAACATCTTTAATTGCTTGTATAAGTTGTATTTACTAGGGAAATGGTGACCGTTACGAAGTTCGGGGCTTATTACGATGGAAATGATACAATACTGTAATATGAAAGGGAAAACAAAGTAAAAAAAGCAAGTCGATAGATATATTATAATTCATTTTTTCGCATTTGTTGTAAATTTGTACAAAAATAATTTATTTTGTTTCATATTTGTTATAAAAATAAAAAATTCTATCTATTTGGGTGCGTTAAAAAAAACCTTTGCATCAAAATTTTAAAAATATAAAAAATGGAACTTACAGCGACTGCGGAATTTTTCAAATGCAATTCGTGTATGACTGCGTATGGTATGAAAATTTCATACGAATTAGGTGGTCCGTTATTTTGTAAATAGTTGTAACCAATTAGAAAAATTGTTTCAATATGTTAATATGTTTGTTTAAAAAAAAAACTTTTTTCTTTAATTGGTAATTTTCGTTGTCATTGATTTATTATTATAAATATAATTATTTATCAAGATTGGTTGCTACAAATAATTATAATGAAAAATATACTTAGTACACTAGTTATATAATAATTTTTAAGTTCGAAAAAATTAGCTGGCAAATATGCCTGCGTTACAAACAAAGGGATAGTGTTTATATTTTTTTAGTTTTTACGATCAAATAAATGTTTTCTTTAAACTATAAATCGAAATAAACATTATTAATAATAAAAAATTTTCGTAAATATCATAGATTTGAAATTTTCGGCGAAATGACTTTGACGAAAAGTCAGGATACCTCGGTTATCTACCTTTCTTTGATTAATGGGATTTTTTAAAATGGGCATAAAATGATAAAGTTTAAAATGATTCGATCTTTAAGAAAAAATATCACCAATAAGATATTTGAAAAAAATGCGAGTAAATACAACATTTCAATGGCTAATTATAAATTACGAAAATATTCCATATAAACTCCTTTTCGTCTTAATTTTACTATATTTATTCCACAAAAATTGGATAAGAGTTTATTATTAAATATAGGGGAATAGCAAATCAATAATAACAATACTTTTACTAAAAGAATCATGTATGGTCGGTATGATTAATTCACATGGAATGTATGGAATAATAGAATATATGGTAAACATACATATCATGTACGGACTATAGCATACCGATATGAAGTGATGTATTAATTATTATAACTTTCACATTTTGCTTTAACATCTCATTTTTATTCGCTTTTTTATAAAAAATTATTTATAAAATAATTAAAAATCAATTATATATAGTTTACATACCAGATAATGTTCGTATACGGAAATTTTGTTTCTTTCAAAATAAATATAATGAAATAACTATGCGTTCATCTCTATTTCATCCATTTTTAATCCGAAAAAAAATCTTTTATTTCCATATTCTTCTTTGTTCATTTAAATACTTTTTTAGAATGATTACTATTATCGACATCATATTGAACTATAGGTCGGTTTTTAAAAAATGGATCTTCATTGATGCCATAATTGTTTCTAATTGTTTCTTATTATTTACAATCATTTGCAAATTTATTTGACTTTTCTTTTACTTTACAATTAAAGAACGATCTTCATAATTTACTAACCCTTTTGTTCACAGGAATTTTTTCTCCTTTGCGCCTAAAATCAAAATGTTTCAATTGGATCATCTCCGATAGTAAATTATTATAAATATAAATTGATAATTTTTTTCGAAAAAAAAAAAAAAATAGAACTTTTTTTTTAAAAAAAAATCATGGCCAATGAAACTATTATTATAAACAACAATAATTTTAATAAAATTAAAACAGAAATACCATATGAAAAATTCTCACAAATTATAAAAGAAATAGAAAAATTATATGAAGAAATAATAGAAATATATAAAAAAGCTGAACATAATAGAAGAATATGTGGTATAATGTTAGAAAGAGTATTAATAGCTAATATGATAATAAATAATTTAAAGATTTGTAAAGAAGAAAATTTAAATTTTTTTATATCAAGAAAAAATTATATTAATTTAAATAGATTTTCTATTATTATAAGTAAAATATATAAATTATTATTAGAAATTTCTCAATTACAAAGTTTATATAAATATATTAAATATAATAATATAGAAAAAATTGTTAAAAATTTAAAGGATGATTTTGATTCTACTATTCAAATTTTAAATTTTCCTTTAAAAGTCAATTATAATTTAAATTCTGATGATGATGATAAAAGGATTAAAGCTGATATTAATGATCTAAATGAGGTAACGTGTATACAGTATATAAAAGTTTAAATTTGTCATTTAACATCATTAACATGATTATACATCATCTAATACGTCATCATCATTTGTAGTATCTTCAATATATCGAAGGTGATTTAACCGATTCGGATAAAAATGTTTCCGATATAGTTATACATTTAAACGCACTTAATAATACTATTAATAGTAAATTATACGATCATGATGAATTTGATGAATTTCTTTCATATAATGATTTTGAAATATTGGATAATGATCTTTCAAGTACGAGAAAATGTAAAAGAATAAAAAATGGTGATAATGATTTTGTGGCATTAAAATTAGTAAATAACAAAAATGATATTATTAAACAAGTTAAAATTTTAAGTAAATTAGAAAAATGTCATAATATTATTAAATTTTATGGATTAATTATTGAAGATAATAATGTTGATAAATGGTATTTAGTAAATGAATGGGCTGAATATGGTAATTTACGTAATTATTATTTAGAATATGGTCCACTTGACGTTAATTTGAAATTAAAATTTGCTGTTGATATTGTCAGAGGTTTAAATTTTTTAAAATCTATTGGGGTAATTATTTAATTTTATTAATTTCATTATATTTCATTATATTTCGTTTCGTTAATTTTTTGTATTATTATTTAGATGATTAATCATATATCTATATATGCGGAGAATATTTTAATTACGGATCGTGAAACAGCAAAGATTGGAGGAAATTTTAATTCAATTGATTATTCAAATATGAATTTAGAAAGGAATTCAAAATTAGAGAATTTAACTCAATATATTGCTCCAGAATTATTAAATTCAAATTCACAAAGATATGAAACAAAGAGCATAATTTATAGTTTTGGTAAACTTCTTTGGGAAATTGCTGAAGAAAAATATCCTCAAAAAAGATATGAAACATTTTCTACAAATTCTTTTTTACCAAAAGAATATAAAGAAATTTCACAAAAAGGTACAGTAATATATTTATTATTTTTTTCTTGCAATGTGCAATCACTTTTTTTTAATCTAAATTTAAAAAAATATCAAACTTACTTTGTTTTTTCTGTAAATAAATCAGCTACCAATGATGACCCTTATTTAAGACCCACGTTGGCAAAAATTTTTATAACATTAAATCGTCTTTATAAGTATGATGATAAAAATACTTATGTATTAAAGAATGAAGTAAAAGAAAAAAGTATTATTAAAGAATCAAAATTTGCTGATTTTAATTATATGACATTAGATATAGCAATGATACAACATAAACTTTCAGATGGAGATTGTAATCTAGCTTTTAAATGTTTTGAAACATATTCAAAATTAGGAGATATGAGAGCAAAATATTTTAAAGCATATTATATTCATAAAAAATATATTAAACTGGATATAGATGATACAAAAAGAGATCAATTAATAGCGAAATTATTTAAAGAAGTAGCAGATTTAGATGAATATCCTGAATCTCAAATACGTTATGGTTATTGTTTATATAAAGGTATTGGAGTTAAAAAGAATTTAAAAGAAGCTTTAGAATATTATACCAAGGCTGCAGAAAATCATCAAATTAATGCTATGTATAATGCCGGTTTTTTATATTTTTCTGGTGATGCTGGTAAAAAAGATTTTAAATTAGGTGAAAAATATATGAAATTAGCAGCTTATAATCAATATAAACCAGCTATGGAATATTGTAAGAAACATAATATTCTATTGTAATTAAAGTATATGAGTATTTTTTTTTTTAAAATAAATTATATTTAGCACAAATTATCAAAATTAATACGTTTTAAACAATTCCGATATTTGTGATACATAAAACAATGGCTTTCCTAAAAAATTGCCTCATTTTGCTAAATTTTGTAATTAATTTAATCTTCTCTTTAGTCTTGTTTTTTTTTTAAGGAAAACTAGCGTTAAAAAAATGTTTCAAAATTAAGCAATGACGAACCAATCATGTTTAAGCAGTAATTTACGACATCATCGACATCGTCGGTAAGGTTCGGGATTGATATATTCCGAGCTGAAGCAAAGTACTTAATCTATATCTGCTTAGTCTTGTATTAGAAATGCAATGAACATTACTTATTTATGATACAAAAACCTATTATGGGTTTTACTTAAATGAATTTAGTAATTACTATTAAGATTAATAAGATTTTAAAATTAGATAATTGTTTAATTGTTTAAAATGTTTCAAAGAACCCTGCATATATCATCATTGTATCAAGTCTGCATAATTAAGTGAAACAAACTATTACTTTCTTTTTTACTTTATTCATTTTTTTTTTTATTATTTTTTTTTTTTTTGCTCAAACTTAATTCAAAAAGTGAGATATACATTACATTTAAGTTCCAAGTCAATCCAAATCTAAAACCAATTTCTTATGAAAAATTTTAATATATTTTTTTTTATAATATTTCGAACCGATGATTGACCTTTGATTGGTTTCTATTTTTACCCGATTTACCGATAAAAAAATTACCGTGTTTTTCATGTTCTAGATCACTTGCTTGTGTTTTTTTTTTTTTTAATTATCTATTTTTGGTTAACAAACATTTTTGCTAATAAAAAGTTTTTTAGGCATTTGTTGACATTATCATGGACATATTTTCGCATTTTCCGTTGATTATTTACAGTAAATCATCAAAAATAATAGGTTTAACTTATTATGGTATTTCAATAATTTGTAATAAAGATTAAAAAATTCGGAGATGACCGAATAAATTCTTAAAATCGCTTATTTAGTTTTTTTTTTACCTGTTATTTATCCGCCGTGTTTCTTTGTATAAATAAATTATTATCAACTCAAAATTTGATTATTTTTAGAATTATTTTGAGAAGGATGAAGATAAAATAGAAGATAATAGAAGATTTAATAGAAGATATAATAGAAGAGAAGGATGAAGATAAAAATGAAGATGAAAGTGAAGATAAAGATTTGAAATACGATTAATACGATTAATACGAAATACGATTAGGGATGAGAAACGACCTTCTACTCACGGATATGTATGAATTTTAAAAGAACAGATGAACTACGAGAATATAAACATCGTCACATTTTATTTATATGGATAGCATGTGTAATACTTCCATTTATAAATACTTTCATTTATAAATACTTTCATTTATAATATTTATTCATCCTATACTTTTTAATTAAATTTCTATTCTTGTTTTTTAATTAGTGGTGTGTCCAACTGCAGATGCCAAAAAAAAAAAAAATATACTGTACTTTTTTTTAATATAAAATGAAGGATATAATTAATTTTATGTAATATAAAATATAATTATTGGTTAAAAGGTCACATTTCAATTATATAATATCTAAACTATTAGACAATGTAAATCTCGTGAACAAATCCTACATTCCTACTACTATTATATAATATAAATATTATCGGCGATATTATCCCTCATTATTATTATTATTATTATTAGTAGTAAGTTCAATTTTCAAATTTGTAATTTTGAAATATAACAGATAAAAATTAAACAATTTATACTACATTAACTACAATGTAATATTACACCTTACACCAACCTAATTAATTCAGTATCACGCCATCAATTTAAAAATTTCAAAATCTTTTGATCATCCGGATATTAAACTTATTAAAAATATTAATATCTGATATATATTAAAAAAAATTTCATTTTTTTTCGAAACGTTTAGAATTTTAAGTATTATTACCGCTGATCCAGGCTGTTGGGTCGGAATTTCCATAAATGTTGCGGGGAATTTATATTAGTGGATCTTCATGCATCATATGCATTATGCAATTAAACGCATAATTTTAATAAGGGTTCTCTAAATTTTTTTTTTACAGTTAGTAATACAAACAACAAAATATTGCGTGTTTGCTTTAAGTAGTAAAAACCAACATAAGTGGTGCTTTGGTGAATCCTTTTTTTTTTTTTTTTTTTTTTTTAAAAAAAAAAAAAAAATTTTTTTTTTTTTTTTTTTTTTTAAAAAAAAAAAATAAAGGTTTATATTTATTTTAAAAACTTGAATATTTATATGTTTTCGATTATGCAACATTAAATTCTCTTTATAAAGCACATTTTTTTTTTATTTTTTTATTTTTTTTTATAAAAATCGAACCAATTAAATTTTAAATCAAACAATCAATTAAAATAAATTATATTGTTAGAAACAAAATAAAATAAAATAAAATAAAATAAAATAATAAACAAAAACTTTAAAAACTCGCGTTATATAAAATGGATTTAAATAAACCTTTTTTTTTTTTTTTTTTTTTTTTTTTTTTTTTTAAATTTTTATTTTAAAAAAAAAAAAAAAAAAGGTGCTTTGCTTTATATAAAAAAAGGTTTTGAACTT
>QZLH01000104.1:117364-127919 GCA_003833135.1 Oehlia diaphana | reverse complement strand
TTTTTTTGCTTCTTGTAACAAGAAATTTTTTTAAATTAAATTTACTCGGTTTCTTTTTTTTTTTTTTTTTTTTTTTTTTTTTTTTTAAATTTTTTTTTTTAAAAAAAAAAAAAAAAAGGTGCTTTGCTTTATATAAAAAAAGGTTTTGAACTTTTTTTTTTTAAAAAAAAAAAAATAAAAAGGTTCATGTACGAAAGCACCATTATTCCCTTTTTTTTTTTCTCAAAAAAAAAAATTTATGCTGAGTTTTCTTTCTTATAAGGACTTCTTTATACCATTAATAATATAATAATAAATAATGTCAACTACTACCACGGTTTCTCGTTTACCTTCACGTCTTCCCAAATCAGGCAAGACTGTAAATGGAACCCCAACTGGCCAACAACAAAAAACTCCCGCTACGTCTTCAAAATTACAAAAAATCTCGGTAAAAACAAAATCAAAATCTCCATCAACTGGTATAAATAAAAGTCCTGAAACTCCCACGTCCACCACGCAGTTACCATCACCAAAGTCAACCTCAACTAGTAACGCTCCTACTGCAGCAGCAACAACAACAACATCATCATCATCATCAAAATCGACTACAAAATCACGACCTCCTATCAAGACAAGTATCGATGCCACGAATAAATCTTCGCTGGTAAGAAGTATGCTACCTTCCCCAAAATCCAGTGTTTCTCCTTCATCGAATATAAATGATCCTAAAAGTCCTACAAAGAAAATTTTAGCACCACAGACTGCAAAACAAACTTCCTTATCGAAACGAAAAATTGAAGATACTTCTGGTCGTACTGTACGTGCTGTATCTTCTCCAAATATTAAAAAATTAACAACTCAACCTCCTAAATCTATCGCCACAAAGAACACGCCTCGTAAAAAAGCAACAACAGTACAAGAGCAATCTCGAATTTCTACAAAGAAACCTCTTAATTCTACTACTCCAACTCGTAAAAATGAAAGTATGAAATTAATCGCTGAACTTAAAGAGCTCCGAGCCGAAAATAAAAAATTACAGGCTGAGAATAAGGAGCTTATGCAAGAAAAAGGTTTGTTAACAGCCGATGTTTGCCAAATGGAACATCGTCTAGCATGTGAAGAATCACGTGTTTTAGAGTTGGAGGTGGATGTTGCCGATTTACGTTGTTTATTAAATGGAAAACATCATCAATTAGATCGTAACAATGACCATTATCGAAGCGAATTAAACATTGCCAATAACTTAATTATGGAACAAGCTGTTACGATGTCCGACCAACAATCCCTTATTGAAGAACTCATGTCCCAATTAGATGAACAAGAAAATATTTGTCAAAACCTCCAGAATATTATCGATAATTTCAAAACAAAGCATAATATCCTAGATGATCTTAAGGATATTAACTTTGCCTTACAAATTTATTAAATCAACAACAAATACATAATTGGACTAAATTCCATTTAATTTTGCATTACATGTTTTTTACTTCGGCAGCGCGTCGGTGGACACACTAAATGTCTAAATCATTTACATTCCTTTCTTTTTCTTGCATTTACTGTTAATGCATTTAATGACTGTTCCTTTTCATTAAATTGATACTACTTGTACTTAATTATTACATTATTATTATATTTTTAACTTGTATCATTTGTGCGGTAGTATTAACTTGAAATATTATATTAGAATTTGAGAAAAAATTTTTTTTCTTTTTACTAATTTTATGTAAGATCATTTTAGCCGTAATTGTGTTATAGTCAATCATGATCAATTATAATTAAAATTAGTTCTTTAAATTCTTTAAATGTAAATAAATAAAATAAATTTTTAAAAAAAACCAACAAAACTTTTTGGGGAGGAGGTGATGAGTGCGTAGTGTATGATACTATGTGACAAACATGCTCAGGTGATCAGGTGATAAATAAAATGTACCCCGTCCAAAAATTAGTTGTTGAGTATACTTCACCCCACCACACTGGTTTCACTCAACAGGTTGTCGATCATTTAATAAAAAACTGGTCTATACTTAAATTTAATTCGTTCGTGTATGTGTTACACAGGCTTAGTTGCAAAAAATTATTTTGCCATTTATTTGTGAAACAGTACAAAAAAAAAACGCCCAAGCATATAAAGAAAAGACGCCCCACAAAATCCTTAGAACCTATTCTATATTAAGATGATAAATAAATAATAATAACTATTAATACACAATTTTATACATAATTATATATAAAATAAAATTAGCTTTTCTAAAAAAAAATCATTATAAAAAATTATAAAATAAAATCTTATTTAATCTTGTAATAAACCATCATTTCCACAACATAACCAATATTTTTTTGATTTCTTTTTCTTTTCGGTTGATCTAGTTGTGATTTGATTCGTTGTAGGATCACTCGATTCTTCCACTATTTCTTCTTTTTTCTCTTCGGTATTATTAATACTATAAAAAATTTGAGGGGAAAAAGAATAATTGAGATCAAATAAAATTATGAGAAAAATGAATTGTACTTTTTAAAAACTTTTACAGAAACTATGATTTGAAGGGCAAAAAGAGTTTTATTTGTACAATTATTGAAATTAAATAATGCTAACTAGTGTACAATAAAATCAATAATTTAATATAATAATGTATTCTTGTAAACTAATGAATTGATGATACTAAACTATGTTAATCTATTTTTTGCTATAAGATTGCTTACGCTTTTTTTCCATTTACGTATGCTGAAACAACTTCAGCGAAATCTTTTCCTTGAAGTCGTGCGGTTTCCTTTTCTCTTTCTGAGATTGAGCGGGATGCATCAGATCCAGTTATTGTTCCGCTTCCCCATGGACCGCCTCCAATAATTTCGTCAGTTTGGCCATAGTAAGCTATTCCGGTTTGAAGTGGGACATAAACCATACCATGATGTGCGAAATAAGTGACAGCAGTGAAAGCTGTAGTTTCTTGTCCACCATGTTGAGTGGATGTAGAGAAAAAGAGTCCAGCGAATTTTCTATTTAAAGCATTGGTGAACCATAATTGACCAGTACTATCCAAAAATGCTTTGAATTGAGCTGGCATAGTACCAAATCGAGTTGGAAATCCAAATAAGAACCCATCTGCTTCCGCAAGTTTAGCAGCTTTTTATTTAAAATATATATATATATGTTATTTTATTAAGAAATCCTAAAAAATTTAAAAAATGAATCAATTTGAATAATGTTCCTACTTGTAATAATTGGAATATCTGGTTTAGGTGGGGCATGCATTTTATCCAAAATTTCTTGGGAGAGAGTCTCAGGAACTTGGTAAAGTTCAACTTGGACGCTTGGACTAACAGATTCAATACCTTTCTTGGCTTCTAAGGCCAATTGGTAGATATGGGTATAGGTGCTATAGCTATTATCGAATGATAATAATTTAATTAGTTTTTAAATTTTTATCAAATCGACAAAAAAAAAAAAATAATTGATACTAACATGACAATAAAGATTTTAACCATTTTTACGAGATTATTTTATCAAAAAAATATATATATGTATAATTTTAATTTTCTTTGATTTTTTTTTTTTTTAATATACTATATTCGGTTATGAGAATGAATATTCAAATCTTTAACTCGTTTGAGTCCTTTATATATCATAAAAAAAAAAAAATTTTTTTTTTTTCGACTCAACGTCATGACATTAGTCACATTACAAATGTTCAAAAATTACTAAGATCAACATTTTATTAGTAATTAGATTACAAATACGTTAGAATTTCTTTATAAATGGGCAGAATTATGTTCAATTTTGGCCAACATTATATTATTATAATTTTGGTCAATTTTAATATAGTTATTCATATATCATTCAAATTAATTTGTTCAAGATCTACAAACAAATAATTACAAATCTTTGGCAAACCACGTGAAATTGTGAAATTTTTGATTAATAATCAAACCAAATTTGATAAAATTTCAACCACTATGTATATTGAGGATCTGCAACTTATCGATCGATCGAAAAAGGAAATATAATAATGATAATATAAACGAAATCCAAATTATTCTATTTATTTTAAATTATCATATGTAATAATCATTTTTAATCCAATAATTATGTAATATTTCAATCTTTAATATTAATTTATGTGAAAAAAAAACGTACGGAAAAATGGGACAAAATTTAGAATTCTATATTGTAATAAATTTTTTAAAATTTGTAAAGCAAATGAATCAAAATAAATTATTATAATGTTGAACAATTATTCTTTAATATTATAACAAGTATATTACGATAAATCAAAGTATATGAATAATCTTAAATTAATTGATCGTAAAGTATGTAAGGAATTAAATTCTTAAATTTCGATTCGGTATTCAAAAATAATCAAAATAATTCAGTAGGTTCTTATCGGGATCATTCGGATAAAGCGATGACGGGAAATCCGGATATTCCATTTTTATCCGGATTAATTTATAATAACTATTGGTTAAATTGCTAAAATAATATTTTTATTTATAAAAATATTTGAATTAGTAAGGCTGGACCAATTTGATTTTCTATTCAACAAAATCCCCCCTTCAAAAATTTTAATTTTAAATAGACACCAAAAAAAAAACAAAATTCAATCAAAAATTTGGTTTCTTATTAATATTAAAAAAAAATTTTTTATATAATAATCCCTCCTCCCCCTCATATTTTCAAAATTTTAATAGTAAAAAATAATTTAAAAAATTTTTGTAAATTATTTTTGGCCCTCCCCCTCTTTTTTCAATAAAAATTCTTGTAATACTATTGGCCTGGCCTAATCAATAAAATCACCAATCCATAAAATAACTTTCATCGTTTTCTAATATACTGTAGATAAAATACACTCATAAATTTCCATCTATATCATTCTTTAGAAATAACTTATATAACGGATACGAAAATAAATTATTGAGAACTTTCTAATCCGACATTTTCTTACATTCCTTAGAAAATATTAATAAAGATAACCTGATAACTTTTCATCTGTTATTTCGCAGTTAGAACCGTGTATCAGAATTAATTTTACACTTTATTGATTTTTTTTTATAGTGAACTTTCGAAAAAAAAGCACTAAAATAAAGCATTGATTTTTATTTATAGTGAACTTTCGAAAAAAAAGCACTAAAATAAAGCATTGATTTTTATTTATAGTGAACTTTCGAAAAAAAAGCACTAAAATAAAGCATTGATTTTATTTATAGTGAAACTTTCGAAAAAAATTCTCAAAAATTCTCGCTTATCACGACCACGACCTTTTTAAAGCAATCACGGGAGCAACACTTTATTTAGTGCTTTTTTTTTCGAAATATTAATTTGATATAACCTGTTTTATCATTGTGATTATCGTTATATTACGGAATTTATCAATATTTGTTGTTTAATTGCCACTGTGTAATAGAACAATAAGTAAAATAAAAGCTTAAAGCTTAAATAACTATGAATAGACTAAATAGACTAAATAGACTATATACTTTAGTATCAGTGTGAAAAATTTTATAACAGATAAAAGAAAGTTTAATTATGGTAAAAGCTTATTAAAGTGTTATATATATATATATACTGTATATATTCGAATTATTATTATTATTTCATTTCTTTTCATTTCCTTTCGATTAAAAGTATTTGACCAATAATTATCCAACTAAATTTCAAAAATATATATTTTAATAATGTATCAACAAGAAAATAAATCAATTTTTACTTTTCCGAGGAGTTCTTCATCTTCACAAGGAAGTACTTTAAACGCGTCCAACGATATATCGTTTGGACATGCAGTAAATCCTCAACAAGGAAATGGAATAGGGCACTCTTACAGGGATAGGTATTAATTAATATACGCAATTTTATATTCATCAAAGTATCAAATAGCATTTTTTTCGTAAAATGTTATAAACATTGATAAATATAATTATCGCGTTTAAAAAAAAAATAATTTTGAAGATTTATTCCTGTCAGAAGTGAAGATATGATATCCGAATTCCAGAGACGTTCTGCATCTACAAAACAGCAAAATCGAAAGAGAAAATTGTCTGAAGCTGATAATGATCAAGGTAAATAATTTATATTGATTTTTATTATTATACCTTTCGTTAATTTAACAAAACTTTTTCTCATTATAGAGAGTGACCGACTTCGCAAAATAATTGTACAACGAATTATGTTCCCTACTCGTTCTATTAATGATGAGATTACTAAGAATATTGATGCCAGTTCGGTTTCTTCTACCGATAATATTTTAAATTTTCAAAAGTCGTTTAATCAACGACCTAGATTTATTGATACTCCTTACAGAGAAACTTACGCTACAACCCCGTTCTCACATGATATTGAGAAATTGATGGTGGCACCACAAAAATTAAACAGAAAAATTAATCCACAACCATATCAAATGCTTGCTTTCTGCAATGATTTAACACTCAAGGTCAATTTTGTAATTGAGATTATATTATCAAGGACATATGGAAATATTAATTTAATTATGTTCAAATTATGTAGGATGATTTTTACTTGAACATTGTTGATTGGTCCTCGTTTGATACGTTAAGTTTGGGGCTAGATTGTAGCGTTTATTTATGGAATACCGGAACTTCAAAGGTTAGTATTACATAAGTCGGATTTCTTTTTTTTACTTAAAATACACATAAATAATCGCATACATTAAATTGAATTTAAAGATGACGAAATTATGTGATTTGGGATTTCCATATACTATCTCATCAGTCAAATGGTTTCCTCAGGTTTACCTTAATTATGTATAAACATATATTAATCATGAAGATTTATACTAAATTTTATTTTATTTTATTTTTAATAGAACTTTCAACTTGCTGTTGGAACGACAGAAGGAAAAGTTCAAATTTGGGACGCGCAAAAACTTATGAAAGTTCGTGACTTTGACGGACACAGATCACGTGTCGGTAAATAATCAAAAAATTTTAAAAAATATTGGAAGTAGAATATAATTATAATTCATTATATTATAGGAACTCTTGAGTGGAATAAAAATATATTAAGTACTGGTAGTGGAGATCGTATAATTTACCATAGGGATCAAAGGAGTCCTAATGACTACATTCAAGCTTTCACAGGACATAAATCCGAGGTATTAATCATTTTTTAAAGAAAAAAATTTATTACATTAAAAGAAGATTGATAATTTTCGATCTTACAACTTAGGTTTGCGGATTGAAATGGAATTTAGAAGGAGATCAATTAGCAAGTGGAGGTAATGCTAACGAGCTATTTTTGTGGGAAGGCATGAACCCCACTTCAGTTCGAAAACTAGAAGGTCACAAAGCTGCAATTCGTGCTATTTCATGGAGTCCTCATGCTCGTAACTTATTGGCTAGTGGAGGTGGTCATTTAGATCGTCAGATACGTTTCTGGAATACAGTTGATGGAAGGACTTTGGCATGTTATAATGCCAAGTCTCAGGTTATTATAATTAAAGAAATTCTTATTAATTTACATTTGTATTTTACTAAATATGAAATTATATTTAGGTTTGTAACTTACAATGGTCATCAACGGTAAATGAAATAGTTTCAACACACGGGTGGTGGAAAAATGATGTTATGATTTGGAAATATCCATCAATGCAAAAAATTGCTACGTTAAGAGGTCATACTTATCGTGTTCTTTATTTTTCAATTTCACCAAATGGAGAAGACATAGTAACTGGAGCTGGTGGTGACGATAATACTTTAAGATTCTGGAAGATTTTTAATACTCCAAGTAAGAACAAAAAGACAGAAAACAAATGTTCATGGAAACTTGATGGTCTTATTCGTTAGGCAAATTATTTTATAGACGAGTATATATATAATTTATTTACTATATTTGAGGTACAATAAGTAGTATTATAAATAAAATTTATATTTTATAATTCGTATCTTTGTATATACTGTATATGTATTGCATTTTATTTTCATTGTATAAAATCCGAATAATATCCTGACATTTTAAATCATTAACCATACTTTGTAGTGTTAGTGTTAATTGATAAATGGGCTCTTTGCAATAGAAAGGGGGAAACTACCAGAAAAATTAAAATTATATTTATATACTAAAAATGCTCCAAACATTGTAATTTGACCAGAATTAGCATTAACTAAAAATTTTTTTTTTAGCAGTTTCCTATGATTTAATAAACAAAATGCGAAATGCAAGGGATGCCTCGCATCCAATCCGTATATCTAATGTGATTCGTTACCATATGTAACATTTAAGAAAGTCATATTTTAAAAGTCTTTCGGATTTTTTCATCTTTGTTAACATGCTCCTTGGTTAGCCTTTCAAGTTCATCAAGGAATCAACTCTTTCCTGTTCCAGGTCCCGAGCCCAAATTACAGTTTATATGGATGACTCAATAATAATGTAACGAAAAAAGTAGTCTCTTCTAATCCACAATAATAAAATTCTGTTGTTTATATACAGTAAATCCTTTACAAAAGGTTATTATTTATATAACATCGATATTCCATTGTTTAATCATATCACAGCAACTGAACGAATGTTTTTACATATCAATATGTACAGTACATTAAAATTGATTTATATATTCGCATCCCTCTAGCAGTGGTAGTGGTAATATGATGTAAACAGGGTCGTGAAAGCTGACTGACATTTAGATGTAGTCAATAGGCGGCCAAAATACAATAATCATAATAAGGTAAAAATTAATTGAAAAAATGTAAACAAATTGTTGAGAATAGAAACAGAACAGATTCAACAGAATGTTTGGATTATAATCTTAATATTGAGGATGATGAAATCAAGTACATTTGGCATTAAATAATTTTGATAAATGGGCATATTTTTTGGCTAGCAATATAAAATATAAAAACCCAACCTGGCTCAAACTTGAATTGGAATATATTTAATTTAATATTTTTAAAATTTTAAGGGTAAATTTAGATCTCGCCCCCATGTGTGATGTTTAAATCTCGCCTTTATTCCAAAAAGGATATTTTGAATGCCGATCATTTAATTCTGGCCAGAATTAAATCCGTCACGTGATTTAACGGAAAAAAAAATCCCGAAAAAAAACCATCTTTGATGCTTCAAGTAAACTTGCGGAGCAGGGAAATATACACATAGTAAACATTTTAAAAAGCTCGCATATTAAGAATTTCTTTTTTTTTGTTACGGGATGCAAAATTTTAACATTATACACACTTTCTCTTAATAAATTTACTACAAAGTTACAAAAATAAAACATTCCAAAATAAGCACTTCTTACTAGAATTAATTATATGCAAAAAGAAGGTGCTATTTTTGAATGTTATAGTAAAAAAAAATCTTATAAATAATATATAATATAAGAACTTCTTCACTATTTTCAAATAAAATTTCAAATTTATTAGCAATTTTACCAATTCTTTTTGTTTTATAATTTACCTTAAATAGTATAAGAAATACAACTAAATAACAAAAGTAGAAAGTATAAATAATAGTTATTTAAAATATTTTTTTTAAAAAAAATAAAAAATAATTATTCTTTAAATTTATAATTAATTATAAATTATTTATACTTGTAATAAAACAATAAAATTAATAATAATTTATTAAGTAAATTATTAAATAAAAATACAATAATTTACTATATATAAGTAATTAATATTTAAGTGTAATTATTAAATTAAATCTAAAACTATAGATATTTATATACTGTATATTTTAAATTATATAGATTATAAACTATATATTCTGTAATTTTTTATTACTAAAATTTTATTTTTATAATTAAAATTCTTTTTTTTTATAATTAAAATATCATTTGGAATTTGGAATTTGGAATTTAAGTTATAATAAAATTAAAAATTTGGAATTTGATACTATATATATTATATAAAAAATTTAGAATTTAGAATTGGCAATTTTAAATTTGAATTATATATAGAAATATTTAAAAATAACATTCTTTTATACAAATATATAATTTAATATAAAATTAATCTTAGTCTATTATATTACTTTAATGATAAAATAGTGAATTGGAAAAAATCACAAGGCTTTCAGTTCTGAATTCTTCTTTAAGTAAATTACTGATTAATCCTATTTTGACAAACAATCAAAATTTTTTGATTACTTATTAGCATTATGTAAAACTTATATTCAAATAGATTTCTAATAATAGAAGCAATTTTAATAAGCTAGTAATTTCATCTTATACCTACTTTACTAAAAATTGCTAATTTTTTGAAATATTTTTATAGACCTAGATACAATGACTTTTAAAAACAATTGTGCAATTATTCTATAAAATTTTTAAAATATATCAAAATATATTTAAAATATTTTTGAAATTAAAATATTAAAATAATATCAAAGTTAATTATATTATAATAATAAAATAATAATAAAAGCACTAAAAAATTATTGTGATATTCTTTACAGAAACTTAATATTTTTAATCAATATAGAATCGATATCGTTAAGTTTATCTTAACGGTATTATTTTGATATCATTTCGATATTATTTTAATATAGATTTAATATTGATATGATATCGAAATAAAGTATTATCATTTTGATATCATTTCAATATTAAATCGATGTCGAAATGATATCGAAATG
>QZLH01000104.1:93267-116932 GCA_003833135.1 Oehlia diaphana | reverse complement strand
CAATATTAAATCGATGTCGAAATGATATCGAAATGATAATTAAAATGATATCGAAATGATATCTTTAAATTAAACTTAAAGATGTTGTTTCGATGTCATTTCTATTATCATTTTGATATCATTTTGACATCGATTTAATATTGAAATGATATCAAAATGATAATACTTTATTTCAATATCGTATCAATATTAAATATATATTAAAATAATATCGAAATGATATCAAAATGATATCACTTGAAAACTTAAAGTTTCTGTAAAGTTAGTAATAGTTATTTCACAGGAAGTCATAAATATCAATGATTTTTATGACACAGCTGTAAAAATCATGATATTTATGTGATATGTGAAATAACTCTTTTATCTCATGAAGACTAACATCCAGTGATGGGAGAGAATGGGAGAGGTATAAATAAACTATAAAAATACGTGAGCATGAATATATCATCTGAAAAATTACAGGCATAAATATATTATCAAAAAAATCACTGGCAACCAATTAGTAAATATAGGATAATTTTAAGATATTTGATACAATACAATTATAAAATAATAACAAAATCCTATAAAAGTTTTTATACTTAAAATTAAATATATTTTTCACAGGTCAAAAAGTGAAAAATCAGGCATCAATCAGTCACCAATTGGACACCAATCAGCTGATTGGTGACCAATTGGTGACTAATTGGTATTTTTTTCAAATATCGTCACCAATCAGGCAGTTTGCTAATTTTTAATCCAATAATCAGAAAAGAATGAAATATAGTTCATTGGAATCGTCTCAATAAGTCGAATTTAATGGTAGTAAAATTGTATTTCTAGGATTAATACTTGATGAGATATTAAGTAAAATATAAAAATAAAAATATATTATTTATATTTTATTTAATTTCTTATTAACTATTAATTTTAAAAATACAATTTTACTATCATTAGATTCATTTTGTTGAAACAATTCCAATGAACTATATTTCATTCTTTTCTAATTACTAGATCAAAAGTTAGCAAACTGCCTAATTAGTGACTGATTGATGCCTGATTTTTTACATTTTAACTTGTGTTTAATGTACTTGTTTTTTGACCAAATACTTAAAATATATTTAAATTGAATTTTAAACATATTTTAAGAATATTTTAAATATATAAAAATACATTTATATTGTACTTAAATTCTAGTTTAAGTATATTTTAAGTATAATTTAAGTATTTAATTAAAAACAAGTATATTAAAAGTATATTTCAAGAGTATTTTAGATACATTGTAAGTATATTAATGTAATGCAAATTAAAATTAATACTTATTTTAAGTATATTTTAATAAAATTTTAAGTATTTTTTAAATATAAAGACTTTTTATAGAAAATCATATTAGTAAATTGATCAAAATATATATAAAAAAAAAGAAGCAGAAAGTGGTAGATGAAAATTATTATACTTTACTAAAAATAGCAAATTTTTTAAAATGATTTTGTAATAATTTTAAAATACTATTAAAATATATTTAATATATCAAAATGTTTTTATTCTACTTTATTCTATTTATTTTTATTATATTACTATTTTATCATTATATTATTTTAGTTAATATTTCATTATCATAGTATATTTTATAAAATATAGTTAGACTGACTTATTTGAAAATTTTTATTAGTAATATTATATATCCTTTACTATTTATTAAGTAAATGTATGCTAACTCTTAAAAAAAAGAAAATTATTTAATTATTATGCAATACTTATAATAATATTATTAATTATTTTTATTATTTATTTTATTAGTTATTTTTATATTAATTTTTTATATATTTTGCTATTATTGTATTTTTAAATTTATATTAAAAAATAATATAAATTAATAAATTAAATAAAATAGAATAAAAGACTTTCAATAATAATTATTTTTAATTATAAAAAAAATTTGTAGATTTTTTATCTTATATTATAAATTTACTTTAAAATTAATCTTATTGAAACTGGAAAAATTTGGCATAGTAATTTATTTATATTCTTTTTATATTATCAGATTCATCAAAAATAAGTAATAAATATAATATTATACAGATTCTGGCAAAAATTATAGTGATTAGTTTTTTAATATAAACTTTATAATAAAGTTATGACATTCTTTTATTTTGCAAATAATCTATTTCTGATTTGCATTAACATATAATTCAATTTGATTGCATGCAATAATTGTAACTTTACTATCGATAACTATACTATTTTCAAAGTTATTTTTACTACTTTCTGAAGAAACTGTTATATTTTTTTTTTCTTTTTTCTGTATTGCCATTTTCTTAATATGTTTACTTTGAATCCAAATTCTCATCAGGATTTGAGGCAAGAAAAACTTATTAAAAAAAAATCTTATATTATCTCAAACATTATGGAAGTTGTTAATTTATATCTTTATTATAATAAAAAGTTCAAATAATCTAAAATAATTAGTTAGTGAAAAATACATGTATTCTAAGGTTTTCTTAATGAAAATTAAAAAAAGTGAAATGTAGAATGATATTTAGAATGTAATGGAGGTCATTTTGTGTGATAAAATAAAACTAATGTCTATTTGAAATTACTTTTTTAAATGAGCATCTCATTGTTTAATTTGGTATAATAAGTAATGGGAAGTTATGCCCAAATTAAGAAGCGGTGTTCTCATCGCTATTAAAAGAGCAGGTGTTGTTAAGTTATTAAATTATGAATAATATAAAGTATTACATGAATTAAAATGGAAACAAAGAATATATAAAATTACTCAAAGACACATAGACACATACAGCCAGATCTCACCCTCCAGTTCACTGAATTTATAATTTGATATATCGATTTTATATATTCATATATAAAAATAAAATCTCTTTATCATGAAATTCGTTATATTGCATAGCTGTTATACCGAGTTCTGACTGTATACCAGATTCATCGAGATAATCGAGATAATCCTTCATTTTCTACTAATCGTGAAGTTCAAAGATAATCAAGAATCGGAGGAAATCTACTGTTTAGTTTAAAATGAACTCTTTATTAGCGAACTTCATCGAATAACCCGATTTTAACGCTTATCTAGGCAGGCCCGCTAAAAGGCATTCTAGTTTAGCACATGGTACAATCCACGCTTGAAAAACTAGATAAAACAAAAAAAAAATCAATTTATAGTAATAATAGTATACATATATATTTTAAAATCAGATTATATTTAGAAGGATACTTAATCAAGTACTGATGTACCTTATCACTTCTTCATTGTATAATGAAAAGGTCTAGTAGATCGGTCCATCTTGCTGACGAGATTTTAAGGGTTAAAACTACAAAATGGGAAATATTAAATATTTATGATTCATATATTTAATATTCAACAGCCTATACGGCCAAGATAATTTTTAAAAATAATTTAAATGATTTACAATATTTATTAAATTTATACGATTCTGGACATGATAACAAATATATTTCTATTTAGTTTGCTGGATTATCTACGCAGTTGGCGCAATATTATTTTACTTTTATATATAATTACGAATAATGTGCATATAAGAATAATCAATTTTCAACGGTCTCTCTAAATGGAACGCTTTATTAAATTAAATTACAATAAACTTATACATTTATGAAAAAAATAGCAGGACGAACCCATTATGCCACTTAGCTAAGGCTTAATTCTAAGATTCCTATCTAATATATAAATAGATGCAATAAATTATAAACAAAAATGAACTAACTACAAATTTAAATTGTGTTGCGTGATTACAAAATTACTGGTTTATAATTTCAATCAATACTTCTTCTGTTTCTCCTAACCGTCTTTGTCGATAGTACCAATAATTCTTAAGTACATTTTCCGTTCGAGTTTTATAAACTTGGTCTCCAAATCATGACGTAAACAAACCCAGGAAATCCTATTGTTTTTTTGTTTCATCCTACTGATTGAAATCCATTGAATAATAAATTGTTTTTCGCGTTCGCTTAAAGGTTCATGACAGACTATTTATTATACAGAAGAAGTTATGAAAGTAGAGTTTAATAAATTAAAATTGAGATATTTAGATATTAAAAGATATTATGATTTGGATCAAGCTTTCTCTCCAACTGAAAAATTGGTTGATTAAGAAAAAATTAAATACGGATTTTTTTTTCAAAAAAAAAAGTTTTCTGACATACCGATTGCGTATTTGTTTTGGATTGTATTGAGGGAGCAGTTTATTTATTCTCGCAAAGCTTCTGGGCAAATGGTTCCCTTCCGACATACCTCGTTTAATTATTGAATTGACCTAAAAAGGAACAATATTTTTCTTTAATTGGTTAAACAAAATATTTATTCATTTAATTTTTTAATATACGACTGTATTAAACTTTTTTTTCATTTTTTTCATTTTGTTTCTTTGAAAATGTCTTCATCGGTTTGTGGCAATTAAATGAGCGAATACGAAGAGCAATCAATGCTATTTTATTGAACGTTAAAGTAGACTCTTTTTATAATAATTTGACACATATACCTCTTTTATTAGTAATTCTTTGACCTACCTAATGTGTAAATAATGTATTATCTAAGAATAGGGAAACATTCTTTCTATCTTGAGTGTAATTAAATTTGTGAGACATTTTATGATCCAACCACTTACGATGGAAAATATTTTATTTGGTAATTATAATTGGTCTCATACATTATATTTTGTTGAGTTTAATTGGGCATCATAAAATATCATCGTTTTCTCTTGGTTTATAAATATAATTGTTATTTCACTTACTCAGCTGGTAAAGCTTTTTATAAATTACATATATCATTATAAATTTATTAGTTTGTTTGAAATAAATTTAGTTGTGCCCGTTGATAGTTCATAATTTACCAAGAATTGGCAAAACGTTATATCATTCATTGAATAATTAATAAAAGAATGTTTTGATAATAGTGTAACAATTTTCGTATATAAGTTCATTGTATAGCTCACTATTTTCTTCTTTTGAATCCTCATTATTCTCAAGAACCACATTTCTTTTATTCATAGTACCACTTTCCAACATAGTATCGTTCTGTCGGATATACTATGTATATTATCTATACTCATACCTTTAGTTTTTGATTTTGTTTTCAGCTTTATCTAAACAAATGTGTTATACAAGATATTTAAATATGTGAATCCTTAAGTGTCACAAAAATCAATGACAAAGGCCAGAAAAAAAAATTTCACTTTCGTTTTTTTCTTTGTTCGCGTCTTGATACTAAATAATCTTATACAATTTTGAAGTTACTTCGGCAATTCAATATATACCTCTCCCTTTCTTGATTATGTAGTCTCTCTACTAGTAATTTTAACAATAAAATAGTGTAAGCGCAAACATATGACAAAAGGCCCAGTTAATCAGAGGACGTTAATCACCACCAAGTTGCCTTCCTGATCGTCCTGATGACGCATCTGTCGACAACCGGCAAACAGACTGCATTGAGGAAGTCCCCGTCATTATTGATGACCGGCATGGAAAGTAAAAAAAATAACACGGCATCTACTACATATCATAGATCATAGACATCTAAAATCTTAAAGTTCATGTGATAATATTAAGCATAACATTAAATTCTTTATTAAATTATGGAGTGGCCATTGATCAGATTTTCGGGATGCAATCATATTAACGTAATTTCTCCCAAAAATGTATTAAGCATTGCAACTTTTTTGAAAAGCAAAAAAATACACAACAGATAATTTGGTATAAAAAAAAGAAAAAAAAATGACAATTCAGTATCATTCCAATTCGGGAATCTTCAATACACGACGCACTATCGTCTCCTTTGGACTAAGTACAAACTAATTATAAATTCTCTTGTTTTATGATTTACTCCTACACAAGATACCACTATACGAATGAATATATCGGAAAAATAAAAGCATGATTATTAACAACCGTACATGGAAGGTAGACATCATTCTAATGATAGCTTTGTATTGACTTCGACCATTAAAGCTAAAAGGCATAACGGCAGTGCCAAGTTCAGTTACAAGGAAACGGCCATCAGAAAGCATGCTTAACGAATATAGAGTTAATCGAGAATCTGAGAAAAATAGGAACATTGTATGAGAAAATGCAATCACTAACACATTAAGTATAAATCATGCATTTACTCACTGATTGACTGGATACTATACACCCTAATTTTTGTAGCAAGACTTGGTAGTATTGCGATTAGGTTTGAAATACCTGTTTGCATGGTTTTCTTTACATCACTCATATTCTCGGTTGCATTACATGGAGGACATATGAAATATATCAAAGCCATCGAATATTCTCGTTCCCTTAGTGTCTACTCAAACAATTCCAGAATTCGTAGAAGACTTCATAATTTCCGCGACGTGGGCATGCGATTCGATCCAATCGAATTCAATTAAAGAGAACGTTCTCTCATAGAACTTGAATAATGAAGAAACTTGATACACTATGTGTTTGCGCTCGCCAATTTTTCTGCTTATTATAGGATAAACGAACACGAGGTGGTAACTAAGAGGAAAGCAGTTGTCAGTATCTCTTTTTATGGAAAAACTAATAGATATTGATGTCTACCTACAAATCGATTAAATTTTTTTTACAATAATAATTGAAAAAGGTTCTCTCAACGTCCAATACTTTGTCCTGAACTTTATCTCGAGAATTTTCTTTATTTCATTCAAGGACGGTGTCAATGTAATCTCTAACGTAGGTGTCCACATTTCAGGGTTAATATCTCGCACAGATGACAATTTCTTGGCGAATTCTTCTCCTATTTCCTCTGATAAATCCTCAATTGTCTTGGATATATCTATCACACGAAAAAGTGTCAAGATGTCACCTGTTTCGTGAAAACGATACATAGAAGCAGAAATTTGAAACTTACCGTTGAAATTCCCCTTTCTCAAAGGATCTCTTGTAAGGCGTATCCAACAATGGTGTTAGATCCCGAATAGTTTGCGGTGGAGTTTGTGAAGTTCGCGGAGTTCTTGAAGTCCCTAAAGTTCCTCCAGGTGATATAGACCTTGAAGTCTCTGAAGTTCCTAGAGACCCTGGTTGCAATGATTCTGAAAGGCACTGGTTTCATTAAGGTATAACGTGTCCCTGCAGGGTTATAATGTGCTGAGCATTATGTTCGAAAAAGAAGCGAATGTATACATATCAACGGTGTTTTGAACAGCTGTTTACCTATGCACTGTTTTGGCTGCAAGGACCTTGGAAAAGACATTGCAACATACTTCTATTATTGCTTGTCCAGAATCAGACTGTAATAATTCAAGTTTTGGTTGTATAAGGATTCAAATGCTATGTACTACTCCAACAAAAAGATAGCGATAATACTACATATTTAACCAATCAGTATAGAAAGCTCTGACTAGCAGAGTTGATTCAGTAAAAAGAGTAAAGGCCTGAACGAAGTCAAGCTCCGTCTCAGTCCCACTCAATGTAATCTTGAATACACCAAGCATAGGCCTTCCACCTTGAAATAATTATGAAAATTTTTTACGGTCTCGCTGCAATTAAATTCAAAATGTCCGGTCGTTAAAAGTCGCGATCCACGCGTATTGCACGTTTTTAAAGATACACCAGTATCACGTGACTGTGGCGAATTCAGATAACGGAGAAAAAATTTCTAGGATGAGTTGCATTAATTGATTCTACTATTTCTTCAGGGATTTCTGCTTGGTTTCATTGAACAGATAAACTTTCATTACTATGAACAATCGAGACTTCCTGGTTTCCGCTTGACATTTACAAATAATGCTTACGAATTTTGATTGTACCTTTTATAGTTGTTGCGAATTCATCATACTGGCAGTCAGGACATTGGATTTTGGATATCTGATATTGTACAAACTATAAACATCCAGCGATACTCCATTTAGCATCAAGGTAGTTGATTATTTACTTATATAGTTCCATTTATTGATGTTATCAAAAGCTAATAATTAATTTAATGAAAAACACTAGACTTTTTGGCCAGCAATCGCCATGACATTTAGACATGATCATGTGTATCGAAACAACTATCCCGGGTTCATGCTGGCAAACATCAGCCAAAAGAGGTTGCAATTAGTGGTGGCACACAGTTGGGGTGAAAAATATTGCTTAAAGATCAATATCACAAGTGCATAAGAATTACTTTCTCGAGTTAAGTAAATATTTCAATTGGAACGTCAAAGTTCAAATTGGAAATTTTTTATCTCCGCAAAAAAGAACTTGATAATGTTAAATTTTATCATAGCTCAGATCGGAAATATTTAGAGGAAAAAAAATAGCGAAAAGATTTAAGGCTTAGACTATTACTTATTAGAAAAGAGGCGGTAGAGAGCATATTTTAGACGTTGACGAATATTCCGTGTAATTGACAATTATTTTTAGTATGGGGTTAAAAATAAAATTTTGTCATTTAATACTTGGACCATTACAAATTTGAATAAATTGCATCACTTTACACAAACTAAAAAAATAATTTGTACGAAAAAATTAATTCGTTTCAGATTGGCGAATTTGGTATTGCCAATCCACTAAATTTAGTAAGGAGTCTGGTTTAATACAACCTCACGTGATCTAACTGTTATTTTACATTAGGTTTTTAATATACGAATTTTTTGAAGGGATACAAATTTAATAAAGTAACCGGAAGAACGACTAATTTAAATGGAGTAAAAAGTAAAGAATAACCTAATAAAGACGTATAACTATAAATCAAATCAAATACTCTACACAATAATTTCGACCAATAATAAAAATGAAAACAAAAGAACTACATATGTATTTGATATGTGAATGTGAATTGGGTGGGAATATATTTATTTAATAAAACGAACAATTTGATTATAAAATAAAAATATAAATCAATAAAAGTTATAAGGGATAATAAAATAGGTCAATTACATAACAAAAATAAAATTAATTATTCATCTAAGTCTACAGCACTAAACATTTGCGAGGTTTCTTAGTGACTGGTGGTTCCAAAGCTGCGACAATTGCTTCATCAAAAACATTCTTTAAACCTTTTTGCGTCAAAGCTGAGCACTCAACATATTTAACCGCTCCAATTTCTCTAGCAAGTCTATCTCCTTGCTCTGCTGTTACCGGTCTCATCTTTTGTCTCGATAATTTCTCAACTACAGAAGGATCATCTCGCAAATCTATTTGCGTACCTACAATCAAACATGGAACTCCAGGACAATGATGATGAACTTCCGGGAACCATTTTTCTTTAACGTTTTCAAAGGAAGCTGGTGAAGTTACAGAAAAACAAACAAGGAAAACATCCGTCTGGGGATAAGATAAGGGACGAAGACGATCGTAATCTTCTTGACCTGTTTAAACATTATTTTATTAATTAGCAATTGCAATCAATACAAATTGACATAGCCCTACAATGATTTCAATAAATAACTGTCACTTTAACGCACCAGCTGTGTCAAACAAACCCAATGTATAAGGCTCATCGCCAATCATAACCGTTACCGCATAATTATCAAAAACCTTGCCAAGAGAAAAAAATTTTTTCTATTAACTTTCGTTCTAATAATAATAATAAAAAGACGAAATATTAAGTGACAACTAATTTAATTTAAAAACTTACTGTAGGGACATATTCGGATGGAAATTTGTTGGTTGTATATGAGATTAAAAGACACGTCTATCTTCCCCCATCCATATATAAATTAATAAATGAAAAAAAAATGAATGTTTTAATTTTTTTTAAAAAAAAAAATATATAAAGCTTGTGTTCTTAGAAATAAAAATAAAAAATGAAGCGAATTGTTTGAAATTTTAATTATTTCGCCAAATTATGACCAATCTACTTCATTCAAAAGGTACCATTTGTCCGAACAACGAAAAAAAGAGAATAATCTAATTTATGGTCACATTCCTTTGATTGCATGTTACTAACTTATGAACGGTTGATCGGCAATACGGAAGCAAAATCTTCCTCAGCCGTCTAGAATGACTATACCTTCTCTAAACTAACAAAGAATATAATAAAATTAAAGGACTTGTTTACCTTGCCAACAGCACCATCACCAACAACTACACACTTTATTGTTTGCATAATTATTAGGTATATATATTGTATAAATTTCTCTAACAAAAAGAAAATATATTTGAGTACCCAACAGAGACAAAAGGAACTGAAAAATAGGGAAGAAAATAAAACCTAGGAAGGAAAAGGTATTATTCACTACGGATGTAAGAACTTTTTTTTTTTTTTAATGAAGTAAAATGTAAAGGGGTCTAAGCTATCAAGTGTACTTGTCCTTCCTACGCTATATTATTGATAACTTACATCTGCAGATGGGCCGATTTAGGCTTGTTTCACGAAATTCTAAATTACAGTACCAGTCGTCCCAAACGTCACGCAGTTTATAAGTTGGAACTATTTAAATTTCGTGGCTAATTTGCTAAGCAATTTTTTCTTCTTCCGTAACTTATTCTACTTTTGCAAATGAGAATTATTTTTTAAAAAAAAAGAGTTACTTGTTTCTCAATTTCCGATTTCATTTTATTTATTTACCTCAATGTTTGACAGTTAAGTTGTCAAACTTGTGATCGAATATTCTTTAAGATTTCCTTCTTTTATATTATAGAAAGAATCAAATGAATCCTTCTCATTGGATATCACTATTATAATGTGTTACATTGAAAATTTTGAATGGAAAAAAAATTCAATTTTGAAAAGTTCTTATTCTCTAATGAAAATTTATTTATTCAAATTTAATTAATTCACTTTTTTTTTTATAAAAAAAAATTAAACATAATGGATGATTCTAAACTATGGGAAATTTAATACAGAATAAACGAAGGGGGGAGGGGGAAGTATATTTACAGAGTAAATTTAAAATCATAACATTGTTTTTTTTAGCGTAATCTTAATATATTTATGGATTATGGAAGAATTCAAAGACTGATAATTAATTTTTAATTAATTTTACGAAATTCAAAAAAAAAAAAATTTTGATTCTAAAAAAAAACGGCAATAAAATCGGATAACGATTAATAATCTGAAAATGAATTTAAGTTAATTGATAATGCCTAATAATACTGCTAAAATACGTAATTGTCTTAAACATTCTACTACTTGAATACTAAATAAATACCAATAAATATTCATTGTATTTCGTACGTTGTTTAAATTATCATTTCTCATGTTTACAAGTAATCGATGTAACGTAAATACCAAATATAATCGCATTCTCGCCTTTTATTCCAATGTAAAATCGTCACGAATAACAAGTAGATCTAATAAAAGATAAATATAAATATATATATATTTATATTGTAACTTTAATAAAAGATCAACAATAAGATAATGAATCTCTGAAACATACCATAATAAATAATAAAAAAAAAATAAAATAAAATGAAGTATCATCCATGTGGAAACCATTTTGCTGAAACTTCATTCATAATATATTTACAACTTTCTGGATCCCACCGTTCAAAATAACAACCCACTAATTCAGTTGTTACCGGTCCAAGAGCCTTAGCTAGTTCCCAGTCTGCCTCATCTCCTATATGGTCCCCATACACACTTGCTGGCACCATCCTTAACAATCGTTCTGAATCGTATGGTTCAATAACTAATGTTTTTTGCCCACAGTATAAAAACGAGCCTCGGTGGGTCAACACTTCGTAAAAAGGCTCATTTCGCGGTGATTCAACATCCTAAGGAAACAAATACTTTTAATTATAGAATATATTATACGATTGTTTATATCGATAATTTTGAATTTATATTACCGTCCATACGAATTTAGCCACATTTGCTGCAATTTCAGCATTGTAAGCTGGAAAACAATCAAAAGATATATTCTCATTTTCTATTTTAAATTCAAAATTTCGTATAAATCCAATAAACTTAAACTTACTTCTATCCCAGCGACATATCACACCTAAACTATGAAATTTTTTAAAACAAACAACGTCGCCTATAAAGAATTTAGGATCTTTTTTTCCTAGTTGGCCCCGAATTGATTGACCTGAAGCATAGTCCCAATCGATACGATCATCTTCTTCCAAACCTTCAATATCAGCTTTCACATTTTCAATTAATCTTCGCCACATTCCTTGCTCGGGCATCGTTCCTGTGGATATATATAGTTCAATATCAGATATTGCTGCTTTTCCTAATTCATAATCTTCTGGGTATCGATATCTCGCTGCGATAAACGACCACCAAAAATTCATAAGTCTACACATATCTCCAAGTGAAAATTCTAAAAAATCGGGTGATTTAAAATGATCTGGTGACCTAATAAAATGTAACTGTAGTGCAGTTCCATAAATTATATCTCGATTATATCCTCTAATTGCAGTAAGGCTTTGCCAATAGTCCTGCAAAAACAGTCTAAATAATCTTCGCTGTGGAATATATTTATATTCTGGTGTGTAAGAACCATAAAACTTTGAACTGTGCCTATCAAACTGTTCAATTGTAAGCACTCCTGTCTCAGAATGTTTCTTAAAATCAATATGATAAATATCATGATCCATTTCTTCTTCGTCTTCGTTCTCCTGATGATCATGATCCGTCAATAGTGGAGTTGACGAATAAAAATCCCTATATCGAACAAAATGATACCTTCTAAACGTTATTTTTTCGCGATCAGAAACAACATCCACATTATTTATCCCAACCTTTCCCGCCAATTCTTGAAACAAAACGGTCATTAAACAAGCTTTGCTTTGTTTTGTCTCCAAAAGCGGGGTAACCAAATACAAAAATCTGGTTTCGATATCTAAAACGGAGGCAGTGGATGGATATTTTTCCCCAAAAAATTCGGCCAGACGTCTAAATTTATCTAATTGAGATTCGGGAGGATCCTTTTTACAAGTTTCATTAAATTCTGCAGCTAATTCATCAATTTCACGGGTTATATCTGCAACGTCGAAACGTTCATTGTAAAATGAAGCCATTAATGCGAACCCTTCCAAATTAGAGACATTTAACTCATAATTACGCCATGCTTTCCATTTCTCAATGACACTACTTCGACGAATGAACTGAAGAGCTCGTTTTGCGAAGTAACAATGAGTGAGGGTCGTCTAAAATAATTGATTAATTACGCGTTGTTAGCCAGATCAGTTTTTTGAAAAAAAAATACATATTTTTTTTTATATAATAGTAATAAATATCAATCAATTACCTCGTTAGGGTTATCCATAACCCATATTAACATATCACGACAATTATCTCCTAATTGCCTCAATTTTTTCATGTTTGCCAAATAGAATGGACCTCCGGCACTTAATTCATCTAAAATTTCGAACGCCCATCGATCAGTTGCCATTCGTGCGAGAAAAACTTGTCTCCACCCATCTGCTTTCTTGGGCTTTGACTTCCAGTATTTCCATCTATACGGAAAATTATAAAATATTTCAGCTCATAATAGATAGAAAAGCGAATTTATTTTGTTAAAGGTAATGTACGATTTACAAAAAAAGTACCTTTGTTCGCAAAATTCTTTCCATAAAGAATCCGCGTAGCAGGCGTCTCTCCATAACCTTGAAACTTGTGCACATCGTGCAACATCCTCTGCCTCTAAATGAAGTAGAATATGTTTAAGGCAAGAGGCTTGGATTTGGGTTCGTGCCATGCTCGTTTAATGACGTTAAAAATCGTTAAAATCTAATAAAAAAATGTATAAAGAACATCTCATATAAAGCATTTGATATGTTTCACAATAATTGGGGCAAAGCACATCAGATTTTATGCAATCAGTATGTAGTCATAACGTTTTACTACATTATGGTTGCATTACAATTTTATAGTAAATAAACTCACAATATAAAGACTTTCGTGAAAGCAAAACCTTTTTTTTTTGTTTTTATGGACGATCTCAAACTTCTCTAATCTAACTTTTCCTTCTGATGTGATCGATATCGAATTGATTCGCATAACGTGTAAAATGGCGGTTTTTTTTCTTAGTAAATTTATTGAAAATATTTGAAATCTTAAAAAACTATCAATGATAAACCGGTTACATTCCATATATAGCAATCAATAATCCACAATACTACTTTAAGGATAAATAAACTTGTAAAAAAATATCTACTGATATCATTAATTTTTATAAGAATAAAGAAACCTGTTTATATCGATCTAAATATGATCATATGAATACAATCAATTATCTCGTATTTATCACAATAGGTTATTTTTGTGTTTCGATCTATGTTTTACTTAATGATGATCTTTTATGCTTTATGCCTTGTTATAAGTTATAAGGAGAATTGAAAGAAAATAATATTTTTTAAATGGTTTAGAAGCATAATCACATGAAGATTGAATAATTTTGCCAGAATTACGATTTTACGATTTTACGATTTATAATTAAAGCAGGTCAAACAGTAAGCATATGCATCATATCGTGATGTACAATGCATACATGTTTGTATTACTTTTTTTTCAATCGATTCTTTTTCTATACCGATAAAAAATGCTCTCTTCTATCACTTCTCGTTTATCTCGGAATATATCAGTTTTTAATGGAAGATCGTTTGTACGTCAATTTGCTTCTGCTTCGGCAGAAACCGTAAATATTAAATTACCCGAAAGTTCCTTTAAAACTTATAAATGCGATCCGCCTTCACTTGATATTGAAGTTACAAAGGACGAACTACTCCGCTTGTATAAGGAAATGGCGGTTATGCGTAGAATGGAAACAGCTGCTGACGGGTTATACAAGTCGAAAATGATTAGAGGTTTCTGTCATTTATGTACTGGTCAAGTAAGTTGAAAACATGAAGCGCTGATTTGAAAGAATTTTGTGAATAGTACATGATATATTTTTGTATCCATATATTATTATTTTTCTCAAGGAAGCAGTAGCAGTAGGTATGGAAGCTGCAATTACGGAAGATGATGCAATTATCACTGCATATCGCTGTCATGGATTCACCTATGTTCGCGGTGGAACTATTCATTCAATTTTAGCTGAGCTTATGGGTATTTATTTTTTGTAATTACGCGTTATCCGATTAGAAATTTAATTGTGTTAATTCGTTTTATAATAAGGTCGTAAGACTGGAATTTCACGAGGAAAAGGTGGTTCTATGCATATGTTTTCAAAGAATTTTTATGGGGGTAACGGTATTGTCGGTGCTCAGGTATTTAAATCTTTTATTTTTTTTTTAAAAAAAAATACTTTTACTGTGGAATTGAATAAATTAACTTGTAATTTCTTTTCAGGTTCCTGTTGGAACGGGAGTGGCATTTACACAAAAATATTTGGAAAAAAAGAATGCTACATTTATATTATATGGGGATGGGGCAGCAAATCAAGGACAAGTATTTGAAGCTTTTAATATGGCTAAATTATGGGATTTACCGGCAATATTTGTTTGTGAGAATAATTTTTTTGGAATGGGAACGGCAGCAAGTAGAAGTTCTGCTAATGCACAATATTATACTAGAGGTCAATATATTCCAGGTCTTCAAGTCAATGGAATGGATGTATTAGCTGTGAAACAAGCCTGCTCGTGGGCAAAGAATTGGACAACTAATGATCAAGGACCACTTGTATTGGAAATGGTAACGTATCGCTATGGAGGTCATTCAATGTCTGACCCAGGTACAAGTTATCGTACACGTGAAGAAATTCAACATATGAGAAGTACAAAAGATCCCATTACAGGTTTAAGACAAAGGATTTTAGAACTTGGTTTTTCAACTGACGATGAAATTAAGGTATATAATAGGAAATAAAGTATATGTTAAATTCTGTGCAATACGACTAAATTATATTTTAATTCATTTAGAAAATTGAAAAAGAAGCAAGAGCAGTAGTTGAAAAAGCAGTAGCTGAAGCACAAAAGGATCCACAACCTGATGAATCAGAAATATTTACAGATATTTATGCTAAAGGAACTGAACCTCCAATTATTCGCGGTCGTGAACGCGAAGAATTTGCTGTTATGAATCAATGAATTTTTGAGTTTTAATAGACAGGAAGGTGTAAAATTTTATGTACGTCGTTGTACAAATTTTCTTTTTATTGTACAAAACATTTAAGTTAATATATATAAAAATACCTATATAATTTCACACATTTAACTTCCACCTTCACCATTTTTATCAGGAGTATTAACAAATTGTATATTGCAAGAACCTTTTTCATCTTGTACTATTTTAAAATTATCTGTTGATAAACCAAATTTTCCTAAAATAGTGTTACCAAAGCCTTTAAGTTTATCTATCATTTCAGCTTTTTCTTTTTCTTCTAATTCTTTTATTTTTGGAGGTAATCTTTTAATCGCATTAGATATCAAACTATGATTATCTAAAACTACTCGATCAGATTTATGGATTGGATCTGATGAAAGTTTCTTGTAATCTTGCAAGGATAAAAAAAATTCAATTCATTTGAAAATGTGAAATAGTTAAATCCAGATAATATTACCTTCAAGTGCAGAATTTGTTGAAAACAATGTGTTTACTTTTTCATTCGCTTGTGCTCGACGGAATAATACCTTTGTATATGCTGGATCATCTTCAAGTGCTATTAGATTATCGAAATAAAGTTTTAAAATGAATCTAATGAAATAAAGAAATTACATAATCTATAATTATTAACTTCTGTACCTTTCGTGCATGCATCGACTGCCTCTTTATGCCTATTCTATAAAAAATAAGAACGGATCAATTTAATCATAACGAATAAAGCATAAACTTATTCAATATTTACCAATTTAACTTCACAAGCTCCAATATTTCCCCAATAAACAGCTCTTTCTTTCTTTTTCTCAATAGGACAAGTATCTAAAGCTTTTTTATATTCTTCAATTGCTTCATCAAATTTTTTTAAACTAAAAAATTTATTTCCAGTTGATTTATGTTGCTCAGCTGTTTCTAGTAGTTCTGCAATCTCTTTAGGTGTGAATTTTGGCGTTTCTTCTATGATTTCCTCATTTTCTTGATTATTTACAGATTCTTGGTAAAATTATTAAAGAAAAAAGAAAATGCTTCTATTTAGAAAGTTAATACTTTTAAAGTAAGGAAAGTTTAATTAATCACCTTGAATTTCTTCAATTTTAGACATGATGAAATAAACTACAGATTATTGTTACCGAATTTACGACTTTTTTTATACATGATTAACGTTTGTGGTACAAGAAGATGAATTTCTAAATGTACTCGTACTACCATAAAAATCGAGATTTAATTTGATTTAAATTTTTAAACTATCGGACAAGATAAATGATATTATTACAATATGCCTGTTCCGTTTGAAGCTCTTATTCCACTTGGTATGATATTATAAAGTATTATAATAAAGTAACTTTATTTTGACATGAAAAATATACTCTTCTTCGTTAGGCCTTGTTACGGCTATGTTTGGCGTAACCGGTTCATTGCTGAATTTATCTAGAAGGTATAATAATGAAGGAAAGGTATTAATAAAATTCATTTTTTTTTTCGAACAAATTCGAATAAATTTAATAATTATATTAATTTATTAAATAAATTTTTTCATATACATAGCCTCCAAGGCACAATATGGATAAATGGGATAAACAGATGTCAGAACGCGATAAAAGACTAACAGGAAGTTCAAGTCATCAATCAGTTCGTATTCTTTCTTTTGTTTTAGAGAAATTAAAGTCATAGCAAATATCTAATCCTTTTTTTTATTTTTTTTTTTGTTGTTTAAGGCTGAACCAGTTGCCCCACCAGGATTTAATACAAGTAGTATTTATTATTTGACAAATAAAAGAATTTGAGATTGTAGAACTAAATATGTATGTGTATAATCATAATTCATGAAATGATTCCTTTATTTGCTTGCATTAAGTATTATGGTAGAAAAATCTTTGTGGAAATCAAGCAGAAGCATGTGAGAATGATAGATAATAGTGACAAGGGACATACTTTTTCCAAGAAAGATGTACAGTATCATAAGACTAAATAAATTGTGTTACGATTTGAAGAAAAGTAATGTATTTCAACAGCTTTTGACGATAACTTCCGTTTCAAAGCTGTCATAATTCCATGTGAAAAGGAAATGTCGAATATAGTTAGATAAATGAATTTGAATGTTTGCCGGCGCCTTGTCGAAATCGCTAATGATCGATTTTTTTACTAGGTGCTTATTATGCTTATTACCGGAAACTTATTTTAACTTGATAACTCAATTTTTATTGGGTAACTAACTGTCTAATAATCTAATAACAGCACAACGTATCGTTATTAGGCTGTTGAATTTAATAATTCAGTAATATATAAATAAATATAATATAATCTGTAATAATTGCTATTCTTTAATAATACAAATTCTTTAAATTATTACTATTGATGAACTAAAATACAGTAAATATCAAATATACAATTCACTACACATTAGACATTAAATGACATAATGGAATCTTTAACGTGTAATTTTACGGTTCTATCAGCTACCCATTCAAAATAAACGGATTCCAATATTGAAGCAACAGATAAACGTGCTAAATTTAAATATAAAAATCAAAAATAAATAAATTAAACTGCCAACATTAAATCGGTTAATTTTAATATTATTTACAAACTCACCATCTTCACCAAGATTAAAAGCGAATGTTTTAGAAGTTCTAATAGAACTCAATAAAGGTGTTTTTCTTGATGTTCCGATACCATTTCCTCCATTACCGTTCGTTAATGATCCTGCTATCATTCCTAAAAAACCAGGGTTTGGATTCCATACTCTTACAGTGCCTTCTTCCAATGAACAAGATATAATTAATCGTCCATCTCCTGAAAATGTTATTGCTGTAACTGATTTTGTATGTCCCTAAATCGATTTTTTTTTGTAAAATAATTATAAGTCCCACAAACGAATTTTATTTTTTAAAACAAAAATATACCTCCTTTCCATATTTACCTCTAATATATGCAACCTAGTTGCAGTTCTTAAATCATAAATTATTGAAGCACCTTCAAGTGTACCAACAGCTAATTTTTGTAATCCACCATGAAAAGCAACTGAAGGAAATGTTTTAACCAAATCATGTAATACGCTTGTTGTGGTTTGCAATACTGTATCCCTCATTTTAGGTATATTAGGATCCAGAGATTTTACTACTGCCTCAGCTAATCCAGATAAATTAGGGTGCAATAATATTGGCCTTTTACGTATAAAGATCGATATTAGTTTTAAAAATCCTGACTTTTCTGTCGGCTTCTTTGAATCATTGGTATCATGTGTTAATGTCGATATACACAATGGTGTGTTAACCGCGGATATTTGAAATATAGCTTTTTGTGCCATTGCTCTAATTGTTGCAGCATTAGTATCTGTCTCGATTGCAAATGTAAATAAAGTTTTCAACACTGCTACTGCATCAAAATGTATCAATAAATAAGTTAAAAAGTTAAGGATATAACTATTTAGATTTCTTAACATTTTTTATTAAGTATTAAAGGATATGAGGCTCCCACGTTGAAAATCCCCTTCCACATAATTCAAGTGCAGCCAGCCGATGTGATAATTTTGAACTATCATGTAATAATAGTACTAATGAAAGTGCAATATTTCTGGCAACGCTAAAACAATCAATTAAAAAATAGTATATTCAGTTTTTGGGTTACTTCAATATCCACACACAGTTAAAGTGCAAATATACAAACGTTTGTGACAAGTAATTAGGATAATCAGCTCCGATCATTCCAAGTAATATAGTTGATCTTGCCATATACTGATTATTATATATACCCGGAGAAGCTACTGCTGGTACTTAATCAAATCAATTGGATAAAATAAGTAAATCGTGGCTATGAATTTCCCAATAATTATTTGATATTGAACATACAAACTCACAAAATTGTTTCCAATAATCAATTATTGATGTTAATTCTGATGATGGCATATTATTTAAGGCTGATGAAAAAAGAGTTCTTGCTGATATTCTTATATCCTCTAATATAAAAATAATCAATAAAATAAATAAATTTGATTTCTCGTCATTTGGCTAGGTATAGTATATATATATATAGTAAGCTTACCAAGTGGATCCTGGAAATATTTAGCATGAAATGCAAGAGAAGAATGATAATATTCTTTCCCAACAAGTTCTGGCAGCAATGATCCATAGTGTGTTATAAGTTCACTTGTATATTTTTCCAAGCCTATAAATATAGATTATGTAAGAGCTTTTGAAAAAATCACATGAAGACAAATTTATTTACCTTTCATGGAAAGGAATGAACGTGTCAGACCGACAACCGACAATAGAAGTGAGGCTGTCATAGTTTGTGAAATTTTCCATATTGCTGCACTATCATTAGGAGAAGGAACAGCAAATGCCATATTGCCATTTGCCCTATTTGAATATTGACCACCTTTAGTATATGAAAAAGAAAGAATAACAATTACTATAAAAAATTTTTTTTTTTACCCTCTTAATCCAAATGTTATTCGGTTCGAAGACTTCTTTAAACCTAATTTCTCCGCACATAATTTATCCAAAGAACTGTCAATTCCCCATGTCATTAGGGTAGATATCAAAACTTGAACTGTGCTAGCATCAATAGCTTTAGTTTCTGGCTCAATTGAAGGAGACGTAGAAGTAACTGAGGATGATTGCAAAGCACCACCAGTTGTCCATGAAAATATCTTGGACACTGTTGATGGTTTTTCATCAAAGTCTTCAATTGTTCTTGTACAATTAGACTTTGAACCAATTTGTGACACATGATAATGATAAATATCATTAATAAGTTGTTTGATATTTATTGTAAATATTTGAAGGAAAGTTTTTCCTAATATGTTATTGTCATTAATAAAGAGTACATATGGCTAGGTCACGTAATACAGAAAAAGAAAGAGTAAGAATATTTACCACCATCAGAATTATCTGTAACAGATGTTAAAGTCTTGTTTATAACAAACTCTTGTTGTTCTACTGAGCTATGAATAAATCAAATATTAGTAATGATCCTTTCCTTAAATGGGTATTGAATAGATATTAAACCTTGTTCTCCATGATGCATCTTTTAACATATCTCTTGCAGCTGAACCTGTAACTTTTTGATAAAGCTCTAATGTCTGTGTCTAAAAATATAAAAATAGAAATAATTATAAGCAGGGATTTTTTTTTTATAAAAAAAAAGAGAAAAGAAATTTTGTACAAAACCTGCCACATGTGGGCTGTATCATCATTATAAAATAAAATAATAAATCCTTCAGAATTTCTCCATTGAATCTTATTCAATGGATATGGATAACCTCCAAATACATATAAACTACGATAAAATAAAGTTAATAGATGTATAATAATAATATCAAATAAAATGAGAATAAAAAATAAACTTACCAGCTTAATCCTTCTAAAGATATAATAGCCAAAGAATTATCTTTAGCAACGGATATTACACATCTTTTAAGTCTTTGACATTCATCACTAGGAGGCTCAAAGAAATGAGTGACACTCTGACTGTGATACTTAAATGAAGCAAGTTGCTTTCCTCTGTCACAAAATTAAAAAAAGGCTTCAAATGAATAATAGTACAAAATTATTATATAATAGATAAAATAAAAGAAATAATACACTATAAATAACCTACTCCAAATTCCATATTCTTACAGAACAATCTTCACCACCAGACAAAAGATATTCGTGTCCAAAATTTTGTGAATTTGGTGTATATAAACAAGTTACTTTACCTATGTGTCCTTCTAATTTGTGAATTGAATTTGGTATTGAAGTTGAATTTTGTATTTCTGCTGATTGTGTCAATGCCATTGATAATGGTACAAGATGGATTTCACCATTCTCTATAAAATAATTTTTTAAAAATATTAAATTTATAATAAATTTGAAACAAAATTAAAAATATTACAAACCATATCCAGTAGCTAAGTAAACATCATACACCATAGTTGTAACTGTAATATTATCATTCTTATGGTTTAATTGCCATATATCCGACAAATATGTTTCTAAAGAGGAAAAAATATAATTAAATTTTTTTATTTTTTTTATGTTTAAGATATAATATATTTTTTATAATTTTTCATAAACTTTACCAGGAGGCCATTTTAGTTCCCGAACATTATAATTATTCTCACATATTCCAGATTCTTGTGCCATTGGTGATAATGTCTTGAATGCAAATGAGGTGCCATTTATTTGATTGCGGAAAGTAATTAAATACAAATTAGATGCCTTTCCGTCAATGCTTGATAATGCGAATACCGTCGTTATAGCAAGACTTTCGTTATCTGAACAAACAGTTTCCAATAACTGTGGTCTATTAATAAGAAAAATACGTGCATACATATTACATATCATCAATTATTCAGCACCAAATATACACTATATATTGTCCCAACCTTAACTGAGTCGAATTTGGCATTTTTTCAACATTAGACTTTTGTAAATTAGGTAAAGATGATCTTCGAATAAGCCCTGGCTTTATATGCAAATGTGCATTTTCTGTTGGAATTTTTTTTTCCGTAAATGATGGTATTGAATACAAATAAGCATTGCCCATCTGAGTTTCCCCAAAGACAATCAGTTATAGAATTTAATTGAAAAAAAAAGTAATGAAGTTTTGTCATTATTTACCTGATTCCATAATAACATTCGGTTTTTTGAGAGGAAAGCTCCGCTTGCCCAATAAATTCCTTCTTTTAAAGTTCGAATACGTTGAAAATTAACCATCTTTCCTCGACGTATTGTAAATGTCTAAATGAATAACTCGAGTTAATTTTTTTGCAAATTTTTTAAAAAAAATGACAATAAATTTCCTCACATACTATAGCGTAACTTCTCGTTATGGCTAATATAACTCCAATATCATATGGATTACTAATTAACTCTAAGATTTTATCTCCCTGAGCTTCCAGTAACCCAACATTGTCATATTCTTTATTAATATGATTTGATTCATCAAATGCCCATATCTTCAAAATTCCATTGAAATTTGAAGTTAACAATCTTATTTGGCGTGCATCTAATTAAATCGAATTTAATACAAAATTACAAATTAGAAATAATAATAATAGTGGTGTTAAATATATTAATTTACCTGAATCATAAAAAGGGGTGCAAGTAACCCAATCGTTATGACCACCCCAAATTCGTACAAGCTAATTAGAAAATAAATTACTCATAAAATTCTTAATAAAATCGATTATTTCTTTTAGGAAAATAAATTTACCTCTAGTGTTGTGCAATTTAGTATAGTGATCTCATTCGAAAATCCAGAGCATAAAAGAAATTTTGCTGGCTATAAATTAAAAAAAAAAATTCACATTTTTTTTTTTTTCGGGAAATATAATTAATTAAAAGATTTTAATCTATTAATTACCTGAGAATATTCGGCTAATGGCTTTAAACTTTTTATAATTCCACAAAAAGCTTTAGATATGCTCGTAAGACATCTTCCATCCAGCAAACACCATTTATTGACATCTCTATAAATCGTATATAAAAATAAATTAAATATTTTAACATAATATAACAGATCAACCAAAAAAAAAATTAATTTATTTACCCGTCTTTTGAGGCGCTTATTAATACATAATCGTTTCCCGCACAACCATCGGTTTGACCTTCTATAATCGTTAATGCGGTGATCGAAGATTTATGGCCCAAACATAATATTTTATGTTGTAACTAATTTTTATAGACAAAAAAAAAAAAAAAAAAAAAAAAATTTAAAAAAAAAAAAAAAAAAAAAAAAAAAAAA
>QZLH01000104.1:77598-92648 GCA_003833135.1 Oehlia diaphana | reverse complement strand
CAAACAAAAAATTTTATGTTGTAACTAATTTTTAAAAAAAAAAAAAAAAAAAAAAGAATAAACTTTAGATAAAAATAATTGAGGAAATATGATAACACGTATTATGTATATAGAGTATTTTTAAATTAAAAAAAAAAAAAATAAAAAATAATCGATTTAAAAAAAATTCACCTGAAGAGCTCCTTGCTCGTCGATAATACAACGATATATCCAAATGTGACCGTCTTCAAGACCAGTAACAATATGACCTTCTTTGTATGCAACAGTTGTTATAGGAGCAGTAGGTAAATTAACCCAAAAAGCCAATGGAACAATCAAAGACGACGATGCCATCAAGTGAAAAAAAAAAGTAATAAATAAAAATGTAGAAAATTAAATAAAAAATCAGCCCTTAATTTGCTAAAATATGCCGTTTATTCCGAAAATTTCCAATGGATAAAAGGGTGAGAAAATATTAAGTATATTAAATATACAGATCTTCAATCTTTGAAATGCCACATGTCGATTATCACATAATAAACAGAGCGTCATATTCTTTCAAAAAAAAACCAGAGATGATATCAATGATATCTCTGTCTTCTCGTTTTTCACAAAGAAATCTTCTATTATTTAGACTAACGTTATGTAGACATTTTCCTGGTTTTTCGCGTCGTGGACCGAGTAGACGAAGAGATCCAGTAGCTGAACTATATGATATTGAAAATATGCCAGTGTATGAGTTTGATGCAATGACTAAGCCCGGATTTGATATTTTTTTGGCTCAACAAGAAGTTAGAAATTACTTGAGAAAAACCAAATATGAGCTGCCTCAACTTTCAAGTTAATTATACTCTCTAATAGATCTCTTTTTTCCTGTCTTATTTTTCCCTTTTTCTCACCCACTTCTGTTTCCTATCACAAATAGAGTTCGCAGAAGAGTTTATACCACCTTCACCAACCTCAATTTTATGTTTTAAAAATTCATATTACATAGGAGAATCTTCGCCAATACAAAATAAAGTAGTCCTTACCATAGAATTACATTCTATAAAAGCATTACTTACACAAAAACAATTACATAAATTTGTTTTATTATGTGGACCTAGATTTAATGGGATAGAATTTAAATTTTCTTGCGATAAATTTCCTCATACTAATCAAAATAAAAAATATTTAAGTGATTTGGTTGACAAACTCTTAGAAGAAGCTAAGGTAAGTTTATTTTTATAGTTTTGTTCTTAAAAGATCTCCAAAAAATCTCAGTTTATATTTCTTTATTTAGAGAGAAGATGATAAATTTGAAGATATTCCAATGGATACAAGACATATAGAGAAAAGGTTAAAGAAAAAGAAACTACGGGGACTTAAATTTCCAGTAGAATGGTATAGACCACCAGCAAAGGACACCAAAGTTAAAACATAACAGTACAAGCAACAGAACCCAAATGTCTTTTAACATCTTCATTCTCAATACCATGAGCTTCAAGTTCACCCCACCTTGTAGTTTGTGAATTCATTTCAATTGATGAAGCTTTAGAGGCTTCTTCAACACTTAATTTTTTCTCTACTAAAGCCAATCCGATCAAAAAAGATTTTGAAATCATAGTAGCCCTTTCAAATCCTATAATAAATATAATTTAAATAAAAAAACAAATATATATACGTAGAAAAGTTAAGAACAACCATACCTGATAACTTTAAAGAATCAAAATTTTCAATAATATTCTTTAACTTTTCTTTGGTATTTTCGGGCTGTTTTAATCCGCTTATCTTATCAGTAGTTTTAATTTCAACGTTATAAGTGTTTTGTACCCAATCTAATATTGGAAGCCAATACTTTTTTTGTAATTCAACTAATGAATCAGGATATGGTTCATGATAACAAATAGTATCATTATCAAAATATCTTAACAATCGGTTGATAACATCATGTTTCACATTAACATCTTTATCAATAGAAATACTAATCAAGGACGTCTACATGTGTGTGCATATATATATTTCTGATCAACATTAAAAATATGTATGTAATGTATATATATGCCTAAAAAGTGATTATTTTACTTACTAAAGGTAAAGAGTGCTGTCTCAACACATGATTTTGAGATTCCCATTCTCCAGCTATTAATAATGCTAAATGTTTTTTTGAATAAGGTACAGTTAATTTTGAACCTCCTGGTGTTTTTAATGGTCTTTTGTCAAGTAATATCTCATATGTTTGTGTATCTATAATTAGGAATTATTTTAAGATTAATTTCTTAATTTATTAATCAAAATTTTGTTGATATATGTACCTGGATTTGATTGGATGGATACCTGTTTCCAAAACCTTTTTAGCATTGTCGGTTCTTCTTTTTGTTTATTACTACTAAACCCTCTTTCACTTCGTACTAATAAAGTGAAATAGGGTAATGTTTTTATTTTACTATTAATTATCCTACTAATCGCCGATAAAGTTACGGAGTTCATTATTATAAAAAAGTTAAATCATCTGTAATAAAAAAAATTTTTTTTTTGACACATTTTATTTGGTATGATCATCACATGATATCAAATATCACATGGTATGAATTCTTTATTAAATTTAATTAGTGTTACACTCTTTTTTCTCTTATACTATTTTGTATTCAATAATAATAAAATCCGTAACATAATACCAGTTAATAAAGGAATAACCAAATTATCATCCAATCCCCATAAATCAATTAATTCACTGACACCACCAATTATTCCTGTTAATATAATTAATGTAGGTAATGATAATACACTTTTTTCTTCTATCCAACTAGCATTTTCAGGATCATGTTTTAATAATCCACTGAACCAAAATAAATAAGCAGCAATTAATCCAACCGTTATTGCGCCTAGTGTACCAGCTAATGATTTACCATTTGAAAATTTATACGTATAATGTCCCCATCTTCTACCTACAAATGATGCCGCTGTATCACACCACGATAAAATCAATATTGATATTGCTGCTATATCCTTAAATAAAAAAAAAATGAATTGAATTTTTTAATTTATTTTATCCTTTATAAATAAATAATAAAAAAAGAATAATTTACCTTGGGAAACAGTGTAAGAACACTAATACATCCCATTAAATAGAATATTACCCCATTGCATTTTTCAGTCTTTTCTCTTTCTCGCATCAGAAATCCAAATAATTTTACATATATTTCGTTAAATCTTTTATTAAGAAATCTTAATATTTCTGCTAACGATACAATTGAAAACATATAAAGTAGTTTATTCCTAACTATAATTTCATCATTACTTGAGTATATCAATAAAACAATAAATCCTATAAATTTTTTAAGAAAAATAAATTCATTCATTAATTTAAATTATAATCTAATAATAACATCAATTATACTAAATTGGTAACAATACCTATAGTGGAATGTAACAATTTCCTTGAAAATTCGCTAACATCTTTATTCTTATTAGTATTCGTTGCCGTTATTTTTTTTATTTTTGCTTCAGCTAAAGCTGCTTGTTTCTGCTGTATGATTGGGGTTAATTTTTGTTTTTGTATTCGATTTTTTACCGCGAGGTTTCGATGTATTGCCATTTGAGTTATTTAAATATAAAGTTTTTTTCTATGATAATGAAATTAACTAACGCGTGTAATTTATCTCAAATTGCTAGAAAATATTGAAATATATAAATTTTTTTCCAAAAAAAAATTTTTTTCTCGAAAAAACGCGAATAGAATACTATTCTCAGATTGTAACTGCATTTATGCCTGACACAACACAGCCGCTTTTTCTCGATCGGGACCGGATTTTATCTCGGCATTTTATTTAAATCTGGTCAAGTAAAGCAGGCTGAAATAATGATACATAAATGATGTAATTTATGGCTAGATAAAGAGATAAAGGATAACACTAACGGACTAACCCAATGCTTAAAATATAAATCACGTGCCCGAACTTTTTATGTCGTGTGAAAAAATGTGATTTTTTAATTGGTGATTACACCAAGAAATTGTCCGTTTTGTTTGTTAATATAATGCTATCATAATAGCTAGATGAACATCAATCACGTCAAACTTTGTGACTCAAATTGTATCGAGATACACTCTGATATGACAAAACTGTATATCATAGAACAACATTATCAACAGTCATATCAAATGAGGATCATTTACAGAAAAGTACTTCAACTATTAAAGAAAGTTCAGATGGTTCGACTTTATTATAACCAAACACATTATTAATTGGTTGTAAAATGAATAAATGATTAAAGGGAAATACGAGTGAGTGTATACCAATTATTATCTTTCATGCGTGAAGAAACTTTAGGTACTTTTCCTGATCAAAAATGATGACCATGATTTTGTCTAAGGATGGTAGTGATATTCTTGACCTTCGTAAATTCTACAGATGATGAATTCCAATAAATGTGATAAAAAACATTAGTAATAGAGCTATGAGAGGAGACGAAAATTGTCATATCTAGAAGCAAAACCGTTCTTAAAAAAAGGAATGATCAAACTAAAATCTTTTCCTCCACGTGGATTTATCTCGTATTTGCAACATCTAATTTTATAAATCATGTTCACATGATTCTATAAGAAAAATTGAATTTACGTCTACAATACTCTGTACCAAAATTACCTTTTAATAAAGTTACATTTTTTTAGGCTAATTTTATTTGTTATATAACCTCTCTATAATATTTATAGTTTACAAAATAATTTGTTATAATAAAAGAAGATAATGTATTATACACAGAAATGTTCTAGTTACATTGCTCTATTTGAAGGACCAGCTTTTAATTGATTTAATTGATTTGTTAATTTTGCTTTATCATCAGATAACTCTGTCATATACTTTTGCATTGTTTCTATTGATTTTTCATGATTTTTTCTTTCTTCTGCAAAAATTTCCTAATATGAATAAAAAAAAATTGTTAATTAAATTTTTTTTTTTTTAAAAAAAAAAAAAAATTATATATTACATTTGACTTAGCCAATTCTTTTTGTAATTTAGCATTTTTGCTTTCAGCAATTGCCAATCTACTTTGCATGGTCTCTAAAGCTTTATAAAATCGGGTAGCTTTGCCATCGGCTAATTGTAGCTAAATATCCAAGATTAATTAAAATTTTATTAGATAAACCCAGTCAAATTAATTTAATCATTCAAGGAATAATTTAATTTTATACTAACCTGTTCAGTCAATTGTGTTATTTTACATTCATAATGTTTTTTGATTAAATTTTCGCGTTGTTTGGCATCATCATCTTTTCTTCCGCTCATATCACGTTCTAATGCAAGGAAACTTGCTGCTATTCCGTTACCAGTTGCATTATTATCATCATCATCAGCTAGGGTAGATTTTGCACTTGCAGCTTGTGCCGTTGATTCTTTATTTTCATTAACAGGAGGTTCAATACTAGGATTAACCGGATAAACAAACTTTTCCTCATCATCACTCTCATTTTGATCATCAAATATTTTAGAGGGACCACTTTCCTCTTTTACTTCATCACTTTGTGATGCCGATTTTAATATGGATTCTGAATTCATTAAATAAAACGTCAGTATTTAGCTTCAGTATACTCACGCGAAATTGACATCACTTTGAAATTAACATACCATTAAATTCGTTTGAATTTAATTTAGAATTACCGACGCTATTATTCAATTTGGTACTGCTTTGTTCTGATAATGATATATTATTATTATTATTATTTAAATCCTGTGAGGATACCTAATAATATATATATTTGTTATTAAAGACGTATTGTCATAAAATTAAGTTCATCTGAATAAGTATTACCTTTAGTTTGTCCAATTCTTCTCTTAGTCGGGAAATTTTTGCTTCTAAATCGGAGACTTTACTAGAATCGGTTTCATTTACTTTGACAAGAAATTCATTTTTCGTTGTCAATTCGGATATTTTGCCTATTTATCAAACTTTAATATAAGTAAAAATTCCGCGATAATTATAATTAAAAATCGAGCTAATCACAAAAACATACTTTGAGCAGATGTAAATTTAATCGCCAAATTTTGTAAATTTTTTTGCCATACTTGACTCGAATTTTTCACTTTTAAACTTAATTCATAAGATAAATCTGGCTAAAAACAATTACATTTTTTTTAGGAGGAATTTTAGAACGAAAAAAATCTTCGCAATTCAACCCAATACCAAAATTATTACTATTACTTACATTTTCCTTATTTTCTTTAAGTGAATTCAAATATTCTCTTGTGTTATTTTGTAATAGCCTAAAGCTTTCAATTATTTCGTTAGATTCAGAATCCATCTTTTCACTTAAAGTCTATTGTTGTTATTATTGTGAATGTGGTGATAGAAAATTAAAACATATTTTCAACATTCAAAAAAAACCATGAAATATTATTATATGTATTATTACATTGAGTTGTTCGGACTGTGCTCCATCTGCTAAACCAAGATTAATTAAAAGAGTTTGTCTAAGTGCATTCAATTCAGCGCGTAATACGTCATCATCTTCCTTCAATTTTTGTTCGTTTTTTTCCATAAGAGCATTTGTTCTATAATAATAATAATAATGTATGTTTAAATATAAACAACTAACACAAAGGTCAATCCTAATTCAACAACTTGATGAAAAAATGATATACATACAATTGTAATTCACGTCTTGTCTCTTCCAATTTAGCTTCAACTTCTCTCTTTTCTAGACGCATCGTACTTAGGGCTTCTTCACTTGCCATGTGTGATCTTGTTAATTCCAGCTAAATTTAAAGAATCATTTTTTCTAATTTAATATCACTAATTAACTTCTTTTTTTACGGTTATTATCATTAGTGAAAAATTTTCATTAAAATATACCTGAAGCTCTTCTTTCTTTTTCTCTAATTCGGATATATTAGATTGAAGGACATTAACATGTTGAGTATATAAACTGTTAACTTCATAAAGTTCTTTATGTAATTTTTCTGTAATATAAAAAAATATGAATAAAATAAAATAAATATTTTTAATTATTTTTTTTTTTTTTTTAAAAAAAAAAAAAGAGATGCGAAAATGTACCATTTTCTTCAATCTTTCGTGTTAAATCAATGGATCTGGCATCAAGGGAAGCTTTTAACTTTTCAATTTCTTTTTTTGTTGAACCCAATAACCAACCAGTTGATAATTTCTAATCGATTAACAAAAAAGGGATGAGCAACATTCGCACCAATCATTTTACATAATATTCAAGCTAAAAAAAATCAATTCTCTTTACCGCATTTCCTGAATCTTGTAAACTCTGAATACGTTTGGTTAAACGTTCATTGTGAAAATTCAAAAGATCAAGTTGTTGATGCGACTAGATAATTTTTAATTAAAAAAACAGATATATATAAAATATTTTTTTATTTTTTAATTATATTTTCCATAATTAAATGTAATAAACATACCGCTCGCAACTCTTGTTCTTTTGCTTTGCAATCTTCCTGTAACGATGCATTCGTGACTTGTTCCTATACAAAATCCAGTGTATTAGATTTTAAAAATTTGAAAAAATCATTTTAATTATTGAATGCGACAAACCTTTCTAACAGCCTTTTTAAGAACAGAATGCTGTGCCTTTATTCTAATATTAAGATAAATAATGTTTAAAAAAATGAATTAAATGAATTCTAAATAATTATGAAAGTTTTGATGCTTTACCGAGAAAATTCTGAGAATAATTTTTGATATTTTTCTGCCAGTTCTTCAGCAGAAGTAACTCCTACTATATGGGGAAGAAAAAAACTTGTTAAAAGAAAAGAAAGGAAAATAAAAAATTGAGTTAAATTAAAAGTAGAACCTGAAGACTGAAGCGATGCAGAAGCGGAGATTCGGCCTTCACTCATTTTTGATAAATTATTAATATTTTTAATAAAATAAATAAAATAAAAAAAAAAAAAAAAAATTGTAGAAAAAAAAATATTAAGAGAAATATTTTATTTACCGGGTAACAAAGGGTTTGAGACAACCGATAACATCATGTGTTCGAAGATAATAACTCACATGAACTACGTAGCTTACTTGTATGTAAACTAGTTTTGAATAATTTTGGGACCCTGCATCAGATTTACTATAAAAATGTGGGGAATATAGAACAATCAGAAATTATTTTACAAAGAAAAAAAAAATAAACAGGTAATTATAGTTTGTTTTTTCAGCCTATTCAAACAAAGAGGATTAAGTCAATTCTTTTCACGAGCTTTAAAACAATGGTTGATTTTGTTCTAAAAGAGTGTTACAAAAAAGTATTGTGCAATCTGTTAAAATTTTTAAAAATTATTTTTTAAAAAAAATTACAAGATTAGATAGCTGTCATTTTTATTGTGTTAAGAAGCATGGCACCGGAATAATAAAAATCTACAAGGAAGCTCAAAAAAAGAAAACAAAATTATGAAATCTTTTTATCATCAATAACAATGTATTTTAAAAGAACGATTTTGTAAAATTTGAACAATTCTAAATGCAAAAGCAAAGCAAGATTATTCTTAAATTTTTTTACTATTTTACATTATTCCATTGTTTCAACTGCATTGATACAATACCATTTCAGAACCTATTTTATGTATTTAACGCAGTAATAGATCCAAAATAATTTTGATTTTGATCAATTCTGGGGAATTAAAAAAAGATTCATTCATGTAAAAGACGAAGCGATCATGTTCACCGTCATCTAATTTGCTAATGTCTCACTCCAGCTGCATATATCGGGTAAATTACTTTCCGGCTTCCAATAATAAAAGCAATTTTAAAGTGATATAAATGGAGGTCGAAATTTTTTAATATACAAATATGAAATTAATACAAAGATTTGAAATTTGGAAATTTGAAAATTTGAGATTCGGGATTTCCTAAGAAATTAATCCTCAGAATGTATTAATTATTATTATTTGTATATCGGATATTTTATTTAAAATTTTTTCCCCTTTCGGCCTTTCGGATATTTTCACCATAATAAAAAAATAACGATCATAATATATAGCAAATCATGTAAAGTACGGTAAAATTATGATAATTTCGTGAAGAATATCGGAAAAACTTGCAATTTGCGATTCACAAAAAAAACCGATTCTAAAAAGTTTGATGATTTTTTTTTTTTTTTTAAAAAAAAAAATGATCAATATCATAATGGTGATACGAATTACAAAAAAAAAATAATATTTGTCTCATCGATCTACCGATAATATCTTCATTGGTTTATCATCATAGCTATATATCATCTCTATCTCCTTTTTAACGAAAAAACTATTTACTTTGGCTCATAATTTCGTAGAATAATGTCTGAAAACGTTGCTCACGCTCTTAGTGGTTTGTAAAAATTCTAATTTAAAATAAGCTTTTAATTTATTTTATTTGACTAATTCTCTAATTTAGGTGCCGGTGGAGGTATCATATCAATGGTTTTAACTTATCCATTGATTACTGTTAGTTCTCGTCTTCAAGTGCAAAAAGATACAAAGGGAGCCGATGCTTACAAAGTGATAATATTATAATTAATGTCCAAAGAAAAATTTCATTTCATATTGATGTTAATAAATTATGATTCATTAGGGAGGAAAAGATACTATTGTCAAGATTTTGAAAAATGAGGGCTTTAGAGGATTATACTCGTAAGAATTAAAATTATAAAATTTTTCATCAAAATTTAATCCAAGCAGATCATAATATAATCAATTTAACTTGGAGACACTGTATGTTGTTCCTTATAATATATACATTATTTTTTATTAAAAAAATACAGAGGTTTAAATTCGGCCATATTCGGAATTGCGTTAACAAATGGTACGTTCGTTTTATGTTATAATTTGAAAATTATCGTAGAACTTTGAGAAAAATTTGTTACTAACTTTGGTGAATTTCAAATTAGGCGTTTACTATTATTTTTATGAGTCTATAAAGGCCGTTTTTGAAAAAATTGAACGTCCAATATCAGTCATAGAATCCATGATCGCTGGAGCAATAGCTGGTTCAGCTACAGTTTTAGTTACAAACCCAATTTGGGTGGTAAATGTAAGTCTTAAAGGAAGATCTTTTTTTTTTAAAAAAAAAAAAAAATTAACATAAATAATTCATTTAAAAGACTCGAATGACAACACGTAAAGAACCTTTGGATGAGAATGAGAAACAAAAACATAAAAAATTAGGAACCATCAAAACGATCTTGAAAATCATTAATGAAGATGGAATTAAAAGTTTATGGCAAGGAGTTATCCCAGCTCTTATTCTAGTTATTAATCCAATTATTCAATATACCGTATATGAACAAATGAAGGCTCGTATAGAAAAATTTAAAAAATTAGGGAATTTAGATTTTTTTTTATTAGGAGCCATTAGTAAACTTGTTGCTACCGGTTCTACTTATCCTTACATGTAAGTATATATATTTTTTCTAATACATATATCTTTAAATATATAATATCCATATATCCATATATATAATATATTTTTTTCATCTATTTTCAGTGTTATTAAATCACGTATGCAGTTACGTCAAACTGATGATGCACGTTATAAAAATACATGGGATGGACTTCAGAAAATCATTGCAAATGAAGGTTACAGTGGCCTTTATAAGGGAATTGCATCAAAATTACTTCAATCAGTTTTGACTGCCGCATTTTTATTCATGTATAAGGAAGCTTTATTCAAGTTATCCGTTAAAATTTTATCATTAATGAAAATCAAAAATGTTGAAGCTTTATTCAAGTTAATCGTTAACAAATTATCATTAATGAAAATCAAAAATGTTCAATGATAAATTATGAAATTAATTTTTGGCCAAAATTAAGGAAAAAAAAAAAAAAAAGACAATTTTCGTTTTTTCCTCGTGATTATAATTAATAATTTATTTAATAATCAAATAATTTACATTGTAGATGAGATATAGTTTATCCGTTTATGTATCGATTAGTATTAATTAAGAATAAATTAAACTATAATGAAATTCGCGAAACTGTTGGGGAACACTTAATGTTTATGGAAAAGATTTTACTTTACATTCCCTAATTTATAAATTCCATTGTTCTGTTAATAATCTTTAAGGTACATTCAAAAATGTACACGGACTTTGGAAAATCTATATGATGATTGAAAGTTTTACTTTTTTAAAAAAAATGGGCGGGGAAGATGATGAAAAAAAAATATGTTTGATAATATAAGCGCGTGATCAAATTAAAGTTTACTCATTAAAATCAATTTTCAACTGGAATTTTACATAAAGTTATATACATATATGGTATAGATCAACTGTACGAACAAAATATTGCGTTATATCTTCGTTTTTTCATGTAATTTACATACGTTTTACTTTTTACTCACGATAAAAAGAATTGTACCACAGGAATTTATACATATCCAGATAAAACTAGTAATTATTTATCATTTATATAAAAACTTTTATCAAATTTTTTTTAAAAAAAAAGGAATAAAAAGCAAATTTCAAAAAAAGCAAACCAAAACCACAAGATCGTGCATTAAAAGCATTTGATAATTTTTTTCTCGATCACAAATTTTATGCCGTGTAACTTTACAGGTATTTGGCTTTTCTTTTATTATTTTATTAAGGTAAAGAGCCGCTAAAATAGCGGAGAAACCGTTGATTTAGTGAGTCAACTTAAAAAAGTCAAGAATTTAGATGAACGACAAAACAACACTAACAAGGGTAGTTACGGGGGAAGTCCTGAGTCATGAAATGATAACTCTCGATAAAGTTAAAGATTTCTTTAATGTAATTGAATCTCTCCATTTAGTAATCAACACTCCGAAAATGTTTACCAAATATTTATTGTAGATAAAAACAAGAAAAAAGAATTTTTCATGCGGGATAAAATGTTTGTGCATAATTGTCATAATTATGTTCGAAGACTCGCATATAATCGCACAGACAAATCGATGAATGCTAGACTTTTTTTACGATGCTTAGAGATTTCAAAAAATATATAAAAATAAATATATTCGGTTCCTTTTAATTATATATATTATATATATAGTATACGCCTACATCATTCTTTGAAATGAAAAGGGTTGAAAAGGTTTAAATTTTTATATCTTTTCTGTCAATTAAATTTTAAGATTCATCTATGACCCGAAATGCGAATCCTTACCGTTCTAATCATTTTTTCTTGCCCGGTAACTGTGAGATTAAAAATCTAGATTTTTTCTTCTCGATATAAACGTATATAGTAAATATTTATGAAGATAACAGCAGGTTTCTTTTGATTTGGTGAGATGTTTGACAGAGTTTCAGTTTGTGTTGTGCGGGATTTGTGGCGCATTGCATAAAATTTACTATATTTATAATTTATTATTAAAACAAATTATATATTATTACGTAAATATATTTATGTATTATAAAAATGTACTTCGGCTATTTTATGAAGAATTTTGCCGGTAAACCCAAAATTACTGAAAAAATAAAAACTTTTGCAATTTAAGGTCTTTCAACCGTTCACGCATTCACGCATAAAACTCATACATTATTCCACAATCAGGTTCTTTACAACTGATGTAATGTTACATAAAAAACTTTAATCAATTAAAAATTTCGTTTACCTAATTTTTTTTTATTCATACTATTTATCGATTAAAAAACTCATGTTCCCCTTCTTATCTGATATCAATAAAAGAAATTCTACGGAATACGGATATTATGTCGGACGAATGTAAATTATTTTGATTAATTTGGCTGAACTAATTCAAGTTCACCTTCCTATTAAAATATTAAGATTTAGTTACACGTGATGTAAAATAAATTACTTTGTTTACAGGAAAAAGAATGGATTTCTTTGATCTCTCCTACCTTTTACCTTTTCGGTAAAAATTTTCAATAGACGTTGCACCTTTTTTTGAAATATTTCTCCGATAGTTCAATGCATATGGGAGTGAAATCATTTATTTATATTTTCTGTTTCCTATATTAAAAAACATCATCTTAAGATTTATATCAGTAATACGATAATATAAAAATCTTTTTTAAATAATGAATATTATTTATTCATTGAACCCAGAAAAAGCAATGAATCAAAATTTTTTTTTTTTTTTTTTTTTTTTTATAACTATTACTTTAGAACTCTTGTGTTGCAGGAGACAACAAAAAAAACCAGTAGTTTTATGCATATATCATCGTGTAACCTTGCTTTCTTTTCGTTACCCCACAGGCATCTGTTTAATTATTAAACGTTAAAGATAAGTAAAATTTTTAAAGATATTTCATGTAAAGTAATAATCCTCAAGTGAGAATTTTAGTTATGTCTTTGTTATGATTTGGCTTTTGTTTTTTCATTCCTTCGCTTCTTTGTTTTTATTCAGTTCTGTTAATTATCTGCGTCTTATCGCCCAAACCAGTACACAATTATAACTCTTCCAGGTATAGTAAATCAAAAAACCTGTTTAATCTTATTTGTCAGTTCATTTTATTTGTGTTCGTAAAAGCAAAAAAAAAAAACACAACAAAAAAATTAATAAAAGGACCAACATCCCACATCCCCCTCCTCCCGCGCTCTTTGCAGCACTTTCTTAACTGTTTGTGTCGCCTAATTTTTTTCAAAAAAATCATTTTCTCTTGAAAATCCTAAGTAAAAAAAATTTTTTTTTATACATAGCTTATAGTGTATTACATCCAGGTGTTTAAAAAAAAAAAAAAAAAAAAAAGAGTAATACATCTTTTTTTTTATATTATATTATTGTATTTTCTTTTACTGCTCTGTGAGACAAATTTTTTTCCAGCGTTAGTCTCATAAAAGAACCCAAAAAATAATTTTTTTTTTTTACGTTATCGCAGACCATTACTTATTTAATATATTATTTACATTATTACATATATAGTATAAGCTGATTAAACTCCACGTACAAACTATTAGAGTACTACGCATACAACTGAAATAACAACAAAAACATTCGTCATCAATAACAACACAATAAATTTACTCCATCATTATCCGAATCAATAACAATTCATTTTTTCCTTTTCTCGACTTGCTAGTTATAAATACTTCACTTAGTTGTCGTATCTTAAGGTTTGTGTTGTTCTCTTTTTGAATCCGAGTTTACAAAGTTGTTAATGTCGCCGGTTTGGTTAAAGTAAAATATATATATACATAAAAGTATAAAGGTAAGTTGAATTTTTTTTTTTTATTAAATACATGTGAACTTGGGAAAAGATTATTAATTATTCTTCTTTTTAAAATTAATTGATTTGAATCTTTTCGGTTTTTATCTGCTGTTGTTTATCTTTACTTTAAATTGAATTTATTATAAACACACTTTATTTTTAAACTACCATATTCTTTAAAAACCCGTTGTTTATTCATTCGAAATTTGTCTTTTTTTTGTTATTTATATAACTCTCAAAAAAAAAACGATATAAACAAACGTTTTATTTTTCTTATTTTTATTTTTATTTTTTTCAACTCAACAAAAACCGTTTCACTTTTTCCTATTTTGTTTTTTTTTTTTTTATTTATTATTCGAATTTTCGGTTTCGTTTTTTCTCATTATGAATTCTCTTTACAACTTAATGTCTTTTGATTCTTTATATAACTGTTCACCGTCTCAATATCAATTAAATCAATATCAATTACAATATCAACAAGCTATACCATCAACTATATTGACCTCTAATCTTTTTGACCAATCTCCACCTTCTCCCTCTTCTCCTATAGAAGCAGTTGCTATAGCTTACGCTCAACAACACGCTTGCAACAATAATAGTTCACCGCATCATAAAGTTTTTCAATCACAACAGGAACAAATTCATCAATCAGATATTTATATTCCTGCAACTGATTATCCTTCTCCTCGCATAGACCCTTACGATTCGACTAACTTAGACGGAATAATGACAGAAAATTCTCAAGTTACAACTTCTTCTCCCCCATCCTTCTCAAGTGAATTACATGATACCAAACCGGTGACTATTAGTGGAGGTCATGGAAGTCACGAAGCATATCCTTCCACTCCTACAACGTATGTATAATATTAATAAGTTACGATTTTGAGATCAATCGATTTTGTTATTATTGTTATACCCCATTACAACAATTACTTTCTCCCCCCCCCCCCCCCCCCCCCCCCCCCCCCCC
>QZLH01000104.1:53734-74481 GCA_003833135.1 Oehlia diaphana | reverse complement strand
AACATTCATTTTTTTTCATTTTTTTTTTTTTTTTTTTTTTTTTTTTTTTTTTTTTTTTTTTCTTTTTTTTTTTTTTATTTTTTTTTTTTTTTTTTTTTTTTTAAAAAAAAAAAGAAATACGCAAAATCAGTTTTTTTAGTTTGAGAGACTTATCATAGTTTTATATAAATAACGGTTAATTACGGAAATATATAGTATATATTACATTAAAAAAAAAATATATATATATTAATTTATGAAAAAAAACCTATATTTTCCTTTGTATTGTATATACTAGGATTTGGATAGGTATATAAAATGATGTTTTTTAGGGTTTTTATTATGTTAGGTATTTTTTATAACATATGCTGTATATATATGGTAAATAAAAAAAAAAATAATTTGATTATACATCTTTATCAATATTTAATGATATAACGGAACAAACATTTTTTTTTTTAACTTTATTTTTTTTATTTTTGTAAAAATGATAAAAACATAAAATATAAAAATATTGCGAGGAAAAAAAAATAAGGTTTAAAAATATCGATTAAAAAGAAACGAATAAAAAAAAATCTATATATATATATATATTATATATCATTACTGAAAAAGGAAGAAAAAAAAACGTTACCGAATTAATAGTTTATACTTTTACTATCCAGAGTAAAAAAGAAAAAAGAAAAAAGAAAAAAAAAGAAAAAGCTTGCCCTATTTTTTAATATACATATGTATAAATTATAAAATACTGAATTTATATGTTGAGCAAAAAACTTTTTTTATATCGTGTTTTTTGTTTTTTTTTAAAAAAAAAATGAAAATGTGAATCATTTCAAATTCTTTGTATAATAATATATATCTACAACAATAAAATTTTCAATGTTTTTTTTTTTTTTTTTTAAAAAAAAAAGTTTTTTTTTTTTTTTTTTTTTTTTTAAAAAAAAAAAAAAAAAAAGTCTTTTAATAAATGCAAACAACTACATGATCAATCCCATCTTGATTTTTTTACAGTTTCACGATAATGTTCTTCATCTCTATCTGCACTAAATTGTTCTCTTTCCCGTTTTTTACCAGATGAAGGATTTGATGGAGATGATATTTCATTTCTTTGACTACTATGATTATCATTGGTTGAATCTGTGTTCTGTGGTGAATTTTGATCTGCAGATTGTAACGGATTTTCAGGAGAATATTGCTGATCCGCCAAATTCTGCCCTTTTTCTGACCAATTTCGAGAAGGTGAATAAGGGCGTCTCACAGGTGAAGCTGAACCTTCCCATGATGCATCGGAAAATTTTCTTGATTCTGACGAACGACGTGAACTATCATCTAAATCATAACCATCCCGATCCCGATCTCTTCTATTGCGATGTCCTGGACTTTCAAATAATGGTCCTATTTTCTTATTGGCTGATCCGCTCGAAAACCCTTCCCCAATAACTATATCAGGTTCTTCAACGACAACTCCACCTACCACAGGTCTACCTCCTGTACCACCACATTTGCTTGTAATCAACCACTTCCTATCCGTTTCTGTTAGTCTACTAAGTGGAATTGAAGATTCTCCTGACGGAAAATCAAAACAATCTTTTGGTCCGAATCCTACACCCCATCGTACCTAAAAAAAAGAAAAATTAACGTTAATAAAATATGTATACAATCAATTTATTAAATAACAATTGATATTAGGTTTATGATAATTTTGATAAACCTTTAAGGAGGATCTCACTTTCATCCGAACACCTCGAAGTGCTCTTGCAGCAGCTGCCCGTGTATCCATCTTCACGAATCCATGATTTTTATCGTAGTTGAGCTATTTATTAAAAAAAAAAAGTATGAAGCATCCATTTATAATGTTTATAATGTAATTTATTTAAACAAAAAAATATTTTCCAGTTTAGACAATTCATACCGTAACAGTTGATACTGGTCCATGTTTGGCAAATATATCTTCGATATACTGTTTAGTCATATGTTCCATAACACTTCCAACATAAAGCGTTCGACTCAATACTATAAAAAAAGGTTATTTCGTTCAAAAAAATAATTTAATAAAGGTGTCACAACAAACAAATTATTATTTCTTGTCTATTGTACCTTTAATTACATCTCTTCCAACGTTTTGGTCTTCATATACAACGCAGACGTCTCCACCATGTTGTTGTGATTGTTGAGGTTGTGTTTGTACAGTTTGATTTGGAAGAATTTGTTGTTGATTTGGTCCAGTTTGTCCCTGTGGTTGAGTAATATGGTGCCCAGGTGGAGGTAATTGATGCCCCGGAGGTGGTAAAGGTTGTACAGATTGTGATCCTGGTATAACTGGTTGACCTTGTTGCGGCATCGGGTGACCTATTGGTGGTTGATTCTGGAGACCTGGGGGAGGTTGTGTTGGGTGACCAGGAGGTGGCACGTGATGTCCCGGAGGAGGTAATGGCTGTCCTGGCGGCGGTACTTGGTGTCCTGCCGGAAAACCTGGAGGTGGTGGATTACTTTGGAAAGGAGGTTGTTGACCGGAAGCCTGATTTATAGGAATTTGATATTGTGATCCATTCGATTGCGGCGGTGGTGGACCGTTAGGATTCCATTGTTGAGGTGGAGGAATATTTTGATTTGTCCACGGAGGAATTGGAAATGGTGGAGGTTGAGGCTGATAATGTTCTGGAGGTGGTGGCATACTACCGGGAGGGATTTGTTGTGGTTGTTGACCGGGAGCAGCCCAATTTTGTGGTGGCGGTTGAAATTGAAAAGATGGTACTGAAGGAATGCTCGTATTTGGTACCACTGAAGGCTGCTGAATTTGTTGTGGTTGACCGGGTGGGATTTGTGGTTGTGCTACAGAAATTGGTGGTATATTTTGCGATGGTGCAAATAATTGATTTGCCATCAAATTGAATTGATCCTGATTAAATTGTGCGGTTGAAGCCGCGCTTGTTGCCGCTTGAGCTCTAAAATAAACCCGTAAAAACATTAAATAATAAAGAATAAAAAGATGTTGGTATTTAATATAAATTCTTATTATCATATTTAATAAAGGGTAAATGATGCTATATGAGTTTTTATTGTTTCATCGCTCGAACCAGGGAAAAAAATCAGGATCACGTGCAACTTAAAAGAGAGCTGGTTTTGAAGGACCTTTTTTTTTTAAGAATTTAATCGTATTTATGAATTATAAAGTAGAATACTCAAATTAACTCTGTATAAGAATTGATAAATGTTTATTAACGATTAATTTTTTTTTTAAAAAAAAGAAAAATTTACTAGAGTTCGTGTATATATTATTGATGCAGGCATTTTAATGTTTTGATTTTTTTTCTTTTTTTCTTTTTTTTTTTTGGAAAGAAACTTTCTTGTATTAACAAAAAAAGTTGCAAATTATATACAAGTGAAGGGTAAAAAGATGTCAGGGGAAATTAAATAAAAAAGAAGCCTCGAAAAAAAACTCAAATGTTAATTAACCAACGAGCAATCAAAAACCATATAACATCATTTAAATATTTCAATAATTTACTTACGCGTTAACAGATAGAGCATTATTAATCAACGATTTCTCTGCATTATTTTTATCACTATTTTGATCATCCGCTTCATCCATATCTCCATAATCGAATTCAAGAGGATCATGCGATGTTGAACTATTTCCTTTCAAATTAACATTTGGATTATATGGCTGCATATAACCATTGCTCATTGTAGGTTGATGATTTAATGTACTTGTGGGTGGCAAATTAACATTATTATTATAAGAAATTGTTGTATTTGGTTGCATAGGGGCAGAATTTATCGTCTGAGAAGATAAAAATGATGGAATATTTAAAGTTCCTTGCGTAAGATTATTTAAAGTAGCCAATAACGCTGAAGAATCAAGTGTCGCCGGATTTAAAGTTGTTTGATCTAAAGGGTTGTCTAAAAAAAAAAAAATTTTAAATTAATTTTTCATTGCTTTTGATGGATCAATATTATAATTTATATTACACATACATGGCGTGTGATGATCGCCTCCATTCACATCATTCGTCATTGTTCTTTGTTGAAAATGGGCCTCTTTTATTTTTTGTAACACTTCTCTACTATAAATACCACCATCTTTGCTAATCCATATATCTAGAACACGTTTCACTTTATCCTGTATTTTATTATATTATACGAGTTAATATCATGATCATGGCCAACGCGATAACATTTATAATTATCAACATTGATTAATGAAATATAATGTTTTTTTATTCTTAAGAAGAAACGACAACGAAAGGAATCAAAACTTCAAATAATTCACGTAAATTGAGATTTCAGAACTCCCAATTAAAAAGACATTAAAGAACTACGCGAACTATTCAAGATCTGCATTTTGTTTCTTTTCGTGCTATTTAATGAAAAAAAAAAGAAAATTAAAATAACATCTTCACGTGATTCATACCTTATCATATTCTGGACATTGCATTATGTTTGAAAACATTTCTTCCAATACTTTTTCGAATCTCTCTAGATATTCAGCGCCCGACCAACCAGAAGAATTAATATCATCTTTTTCTGCTACTGCAGTTTTTTGTCTTGCTGCCGCCTGTGATATTGAATCTAGAACATATAATGCACCCAATTTGTAATCGACCGAGCATCTCTGAATGAATTTCTGTACGCTGTATACAATATTTTTATATTGCTGAAAATGTTTCAGCGATATTTTGTTGTATCGGGTGCAGAGAATAAGGAAGACAGAAAGGACAAAATTTTAGGATTTATTTAGAGGTTTTTATGATGTTAGATGTTAATTAATGTATTTATGTTATTTTAATTTATCTTCTTAGGTAACACAATATTATTACACTTGAGAGTTAAATTTATACTGAAGTTAAATGTATTTACGATCTTAGTGAGAATAATAATATATTTTTATTTCAAATAAAGAGTCAATAAACGACTCACTAAAACTCTTGCACCATAGAGTACAGGAGTTTTGATCTTTGAAAACTATTCGTGAATGTTTTTACAATCCGAACAAATTTTTTTTTTTTTTACTATATAATTATACTCTCATCTGTGGTTTTCTTTTACTTTACTTTGTTGTTAACTATAATATCTTTTTTCCCCTTGAGCTTTTTTTGAAAAAGTTATAATAAACTCTCCCACCAACTGATAATATTTCTCACCTTTGGGCTAGTCATCGCTATTCTCGTTAGATCTTTAATTTTCGACGCACTAATCCCAGGTGGTTTCCTCTCCAGGAGCTCATGTAACTTTCTTTCAAATTCTAAAACTTCTTTAGTTGTCATATTTTTTTTTATATATAAAACTGGATAAAGAAAAAAAAATTTTTTATTTCAAAAAAGAAGCGTTTTTTTTTAAGGTTTAAAAAGAATTTGTGAGGCTTTTTCACTTCATTTGGCCTAAAAATGACGAATCAGTTGACTAATCACACGAATTATGTGCTACCGAATGTTACTATATAGTTTAGCGGTGGTAATCAATAAAGACAATCCAACTGCGACCTAAAGTATTACAAATTGAAGCGTCTCATGCTTTATTACGATTTTAGTTATTAAGTTATTATCAATCAGAAATCTCAAATTAAAATATTGGAATATATCATGTGATTATTAATTCTATTATTAAAATATTTTGGTAATAAAATAATCTAGTTAATTGTTAATCTGTTATTTAGAAATGTAATGGAGATGCATTCCTTAAGATTTGTATATAATATTGGTTTAAACCAGTATGTTTTGAAAAATATTTATTATAAGGACAGTGATATTTATTATATAATATCTATTTGTTAAGTTTTAATCTCCCTACTCTATATAATATATGTAATAGTTATTTCAAAGGAAGTCATAAACATCAATAATTTTTAAAAATAATTAATAGACTCTGTAAAAAAAGTTAATCCATTTTTTATATCCTTTTTTTTGTAAAAGGCTCAAATTTCTGGAATTAATAACTTTATATTACAGAATTTAAGCTGGACTAAGCAAATTGTTTATTTAATATAATCCCATACCCTTCTTTTTGTCTTCAAAATAGTTCTTGAACAATACCTATTGATGAATTTAATTGGATAAAATTAGTAACTATTCAAGAGTTATCGTATTATTATATTTTAACCAATTAAAAATCTTTGTTTTTACTCATCTTTTTAATTTCATATATTATGTTAAACAAACTTTTTAATTGATCTGGCCTTATCAAATCATTTACATTTTCCATAAATGAATCCATAAAAGGCTTATTTTATAGGGTTTTTACAGAAATAACAAATAAAATTTTTATAGAAAGTATATTTTATAGAATTAAAACAGTTGTTGCTACAAATAAAGATAGAATTTATTATTAAATTTTTATTTAAATTAATAAATAAAAATATAATATAAATATTAAAGTTTTATTTTATGATATTATATATATTACTTCACTTTAAAAAGTGGTCAAATAATTTTAAGCATCATTAAGATTCCACTTACTTATAATAAAAGTCACCATAAAAAATTAGCCTTTTACTAATGATTTTTACCTTATTTTTTTCTTAAATTCTATTGGTTAATTAGCTAAAAAGGAAAAAAGTTATAATAATATAATATAAATTTTTTTTTATAGTAGGATCTGCAAAAAATTTTATATATAATTTTTACCTTAAAATTGGAAATAATCTATCTTATATGTAAGCAAAGTTTTGCACTTATATATAAAGTCAAAATTAAAATCCAAAAGTTGAAATTAAAGTTAAAATAGTTAAAATTACATTATAGTCATTTGATTTTTATAATTATAATTTAATATAACATTTTAAACATGAATAACTCTCTTTTTTTTTTGGCTGCAATACATTTAGATTTTATTAGAAATATACATTATTACATAGATAAGCTACATTTATAACAAATAAAACTAATTAATTAAAATCTAAACTACCCATTAATTCATGATGGAACAATCATGTGTACACTGTCAGAGAAGGCTTCAGAATAGTGAAGTAAGCTCAGTATGAAAACTGTTCTTTCTTAGAAAGGTGTTTCTCCTCCAAATCTATGCCCAAGTACTTCAAAGACTTGTTGAAACTGCAACACAAATCTATAGCTTTTAACGAAAAAAATGAAATAAAAGGAACAACAAAAAAAAAGCCAAGAAAAATAATAAAGTAAAAAAGGGGGTTAATAATTTTAATGTAAACAAATTCTATTCACATTTTACTAATATAACGTATAGTTCTTCTAGTTTACCCATTCATCTTCAATTGGCAATTCTACATAGTAGGTTCCTAATTTTAGCCAACAAAGTTAGCTTAGAAATACTATTCAGATCTCTTCTTAGTTTGTCTTAAATTTTTTTCTAAAGATCAGCTCTCTGTCTTAGATTCCTTTGTATTTTTCATGCTACTTTAGGATTAAGATCTTGTTCTGCTTTTGATTCTTATCCTGTCTTGATAACCATTTTGGTCGATTCAATTTAGGTGCAAAGTATCTCATCCATACATCTTTAAATTCTTTGAAGCAAAATTCTGTATTGGTAATTTTATCTAAATCAGCCTATGTATTGTAATACATAATAAGCTTCATGCAACTCTTATCTTAAATTAATTTGAAAGCTTTACAATATATAGAAGAAAGCAATAATTGGACTATGCTGGATATAAATATCTGGTCATTAGTGAATCAAAAATATCTAAATGACCGCTTAAAATTTCTCATGCTCTTTGTGTTACTTCAGGGTCTAAGTAGCAAGATACTATCAAACAGGCAAACCTCTAAGTGAAGCGGTCCAGACTCTATTATTCCATTGATTTAACGCTATATCGTTAAGGTTGATAGATACTGTAACTATAATATATTTCTTTTGCATTTTAAACTTCATAGCAAAAACATTATCCAAAGCTTTGAAGTAATTTGGAGAGGATATTATAAATAACAATTTTGTAAATATTATCCTTGAGTATAGGCTTATAACCGGTCATAATTGTCAAAATCTTCTTTTCTGGAACATGTTGTTAAAGTTTCTTTTGTTATTATTTACTAGATACTTTATTTCTGCTACTCTTAGAATTTGTCTTATTAATAGTATTATTAATATTAATTTTACTTAATTTATGACCAATAGGAGTAGGTGAACTAGGTCAACTATTATCAGGCTTACATTTCACCATATCGGCAAAGGTTACTCTTTCTTTTTGAGGTAAATGGAACAGCTTTTGCATCCTGGGATTTTGTTTGTGTTTCAACAATTATATCATCTGATTGGTACATTTCTGTTTCTAAAATTTCTGAATTCAGCAGTTGTGAAACTGGTTGTTCTTATTTCTAATTGGATAAAATGTTTATTCGTATTTTTCAACTTACAATTCTCTTAAGGTCATCAGACTATAGCGCTGACATTCAATAATAAAGTCCATAAACTTGTTCATAGCGAAAAGAAGGTTCATAAACTTTTCGTTATCCTTTATGCTAAGAAGTTCGCATTCATCTTTATACTGACAGAACAGTGAGACTTAACGGTTAATTTGCTCACGATTAAAAGAAGCAATATATCCTTAGTATTTACCGTTGTGATACCCATTGCCCATAAGATAGAAATTTACCTCATGTTGCCACCAACGTAGTGCTGAGTTCTTAAAATAACATCGCTTGGTTAAAACAAAAATTATGATAAAAATTAAAATTTCTTACTAAAATTTCAATTTGCGATAGTTTTTCCAAATTATTTATTAAAATAAATTAATTTTGCACTTTTTACTCATAAGAAAAAAGCTAAAAGAATGTGTTATATATATTTTTGCTGATGAAATATATTTTATTAATTTTTAACTGCAGAATTCAGACTTACTTAAATCCTGTCGAAAATTACAGCTATTTATAAAAATTAAGAAAATCATTTCTATTATTTACTATCTTTTTCTTACTAAAAATTTTGAAGACCTAAAAGAAATTCATTATCATGTGACTATTTCATGACTAAACTAAACTAAACTATAAATAAAATTATTCTAAAAATAAATAACTATAAATAATATTGTGTAACTATATTCTATCATTTCTTTTAACTATTCCGGTTAAATATTATTCCTTTGGTTAAATGTTTTCCCATCAATTAATTATTTATCCGTTGATTAATTTTCGGTTATTACACCGTAGTACTGGTAACTTACAACTATACATGTTATCCAAATTTATTTAGGATGCCATAATTATAATTTGGAATACTGTAATTCATTTAATTTAAATATAATTTACTATGTAAAGTGCCAAAATAATTTGGAATACCACTTATAATATGGCAGCTCAAAAGAATTTGGATGGCACATATACTTATAACTTTTTAAAGATACTTCTAAAATATCATTAAATTCTTCACCAGATAGATTTGAGACAAGTTTTTGCGCTGTTTTGATATCAACTAAATATTTTTTGTTACCATTATAGTTCATATTTTAAATAAAAATTAAAAAAATTTTCTTCTGTAAAAAATGTGTTAAGTGATCATCAGAAAGAGTCTAAATATGAATAACTTTATTAATATTGATGCTACAGATACAAAATATATATTATTGGAATCTTCTTAATGAGCTGAATCCAACCATATAAAGATCATGAAAATTGAATTACTGGATGTAAAGATCATTAACTTTGAATTTTAATATTATTATTTACTATAAAATTATATAATTATGATATAATTTCAATCATTTTGACTTTTGAAAAAGCCTAAGTTGAAATCATTTTAACTATTTTAATCATTTTAAAGGTTAAAATCAACCAATTTCAGTTTTATATTATTATATATACCTGTACTATCTGTAAATGATTTGTATTAAAATATATTTCTTTAATTGCCAATCTGCCATTCAACAATACAAAATTAATAAGTAAATCCATCACAAGTTCTTATATGAATAACATTAATCAGCACATTCAATTCTGATTTAGTCTTACATAGTAAGTCATACTTAATATAACATACTTTACCAATCAATAATGTCAAATGTGAATATGTCACAAAAAAAAAAAAATTTTTTTTGTTTGTTATAAAATTTTAAGAGTTTACTTTGAAATAAGTCACTATTTCAGTTCATATTTTACACTAATTATTTGCAAATTTTGCAAATTTTACAAGGTTTTTTTGTATTATTATATAATATATAGTATATTCTTGCTTAGATTAACAAAATAATGTTTTTTTAAAAAAAAAAAAAATTTTTTTTTTTTTGGCAATATTTTAGTTTTACCAGTTTTATAAAACTATACTTAAGTAATATAACACCTTTTTTAATGTATTTTTAGGGCATTTATATTACAATAAAACATTTTCAAACTTATACAAACACCATTCAAAAGCAATAGTATTTAATATAAAAATTTCTGACAAGATTAATTATAGATTGCCAATTATTTTGTATTGCTGAGTGGTAAATTAGCAATTAATTATACTAATTAAAAATAGATCTGAAATAGTAAATATAATTTTAGAATTAATACTAATTTCTTCAAATAATATTATTAGAATCTATTTATATTTTATCTTTTATAATTATAGAAGTTATAATTTTTGCCAAAAATTATGCTGAAAGCTCTTAACAGTTAAAAGTTTTGATTTTGACTAGTAGTGTAAAATCTAATCACTAGATCACAAGATAATATTATTTTAGATTTGATTCAGATCAGATTAAGGTTGCTTACTAAAACCTAAGGATTTAGACAAGATGGTGTTTTGCTAAAAAGTAAAATTCTGCTAATATTATATTAAAGTTATATTAAAAAACTGGAGAAAAGCGAAACTGCCAAAATTTATTATAAATGCTGAAACTGCTGAATTCTACCAAAATTATGATAAATCTATAGTAAAATTTTAACAAAACTAATCATAGAATTTTGAAGAGATTTAGGCAGGTAATCTTAGATCAAATTAAATTCAGATTACTTTACAGAAATTTAACATTTTTAATCAATATAGAATTGATATCATTAAGTTTATCTTAACGATATCATTTTGATATTATTTCAATATCAATATAATATTGATATGATATGATTGAAATAAAGTATTATCATTTTGATATTATATCAATATTAAATTAATATCAAAATGATATCAAAATGATAATTAAAATAATATCAAAATAATATCTTTAAATTAAACTTAAATATGTTGTTTCGATGTCATTTCTATTATCATTTTAATATCATTTCAATATTAATTTAATATCAATATAATATCAAAATGATAATACTTTATTTTGATATCACATTGATATTAAATCAATATTGAAATGATATCAAAATGATATTAAAATGATATCGCTTGAAAATTTAAAGTTTCTGTAAAGTAAATTACTAAATCCTGATTTGATCTGAATTTAGAAGCATTAATTTTAATAGTATAAAATAAAGTATTTAATGCTATTATATTAAGATATATAAAAATAAAATATGGGCGCTTTGCAGTAGAAAGGGAGCAAACTACCCAGAAATGAAAAAATGAGTTTTAGTTAGATTCTGATAGATTTTGGCATGGGCTACATTTTTTAATTATAAATAGAAGTCGATTTGCATAGTAAAAAATGGAGATATGGCGAATCTAAGCAAATGTTACACTAAAATGATCTGCATCTAAAAATAGTAAGGAGCCGATAAAATCTAAAAATAGCATAAATTTTTCTTTGCAGTAGAAAGGGAGCAAACTTTAATTTTTAATACTAACCAATTTTGGTATCTCCTGAACACAAGGGTGACGCATACTTCTGGCCTAATTTCTTTGAGTAACATTTTTTTTTTATTTTTTTAAAAAAAAAATTTTTTTTTTTTTTTTCCACTTTCATATAGGTTGGAACTCAGACTTCCCGTTTTTATCTATTTTCTTTTTTTTTTAAAAAAAAAAAAACTTTTATTCGTTTTTTTTAAAAAAAAATTTTTTTTCTTTCTTGTAGGGTGCCGGACGAATATTACGAACTGGACTTTGGAATTAAGGTAAATGGAGGGAGAGAGTTCTGCTTCGTTGATAATAAAAACGTATCTAATGTTTCTTTTCTTTTTTGTAGGTTGCCGGGCGAATACTACTTTAGAATTGAGGTAAATGGAAAGAGGTGGGCTGCTTCATTGATAATAGAAACGTGTCTAACGTTTCTTTTCTTTTTTGTAGGTTGCCGGACGTAATACTACTTTGGAATTGAGGTAAATGGAAGGAGGTGGGCTGCTTCGTTGATAATAGAAACGTGTCTAACGTTTCTTTTCTTTTTTGTAGGTTGCCGGACGAATACTACGAACCCGGACTTGGAATGTAAGGAATGAGCGGGGGAAGGAATTTTTTTAACATTAAATAAACATACTAACGTTTCTTATTTGTTTAGATTGCTGGACTCTTAGTCTTTTGGTACCAAAAGCTAAAACTATACCGAAACTATAATACGAGGTTAATGTTACTTATGCTAAAACTATGTCGAATGCTGAAACGGTTTTGACAGTTTTGACACTATGTAAGAGTTTTGATTTTCGACATTAGGCCAAATGAGTTTTGGCAGGCAACTTTAACTATATTTGACTGATATCAATTAATTATCTTTATTTATTTAATGTTTATTTATTCAAAAAACATTTATTTTAAAAAAAATTATACATATATATTTAATTATAATAACAAATAATATTTATAAATCAATCTATTTATTGTTTTAGAATGTCTGGCATTGGACAATATTCATCTCGTTTGTTAGGATTTCCTATGTGTTGTCATATCTGCTCGTATAGATACCATTTTCTTTCATTTGATAATCCTTTAGGAAAAATTTCCTGTGGAAATCCTATAATTTTATTTGATTTCATAATATTTATAGTTTGTGTATTCTCATCAATTTTTTTTTTAACTTCTACTTTACCAATATTATCTTTATGTAAAATAAAATGATGATATTGTAAGATATTTGGAATTGACTTAAAATATTTTGATAGAAATTCTGTCCAATTGTAAAAATGAACTACCTGATTTTTATTTTTATCATGGATTGTTTGTACTTTGTTAAAACCTCCAATTGTTGATTTTTTTACAACTTCCACCAAATCATCAAGATTGTTAACTTCAGATCATCGTAACTTTAGTTTTAAAAGTCCAAAAAACCCATCAGGACTAAATTTTGTGTGACCAGCCACTATAAACGAGTAGGTAATTTGAGAGTGTAACCCGGATGCAACTCTCCATGCTAGATACATAATCATAGCATTGTTTTTATTCTGCCCAGCACAATTATCAGCATGAATTACTAATTTAGTTTCACCTAACCCATAAAGGCTAAAGTAATTATAAACAAATGATATGACTGCATTTGCGCTGTTGCCGATACTCTCCTCTTCTTTTATTAAATAGTTTCGCTAAAAAGTTAAAAAAATTATAAGTAAATAAATAATGAATATTAAAAATTAATTGTAATAAATTATAATTTATAAATATTTACTTGAATAGGGAATGCATCCTCACATATTCCAAAAACTTGAATATTATAAAGTGATTTGAAATATGTACTTCCTTTTAATAAAATTTTTTTAGTATATTAAAATAATAATAATTATAATATAAATTAATTTAGTAAAAACATACTTCTTGCTGGGATGAGTATGGGATTTTTATTTGCTCAGCATAGTCCCATGATATATGGTTTTCAAATTCAAGAGAATTTGGATCATTAGGACGAGAAAAATCAGGAAAACCAGGAAGTTGATGTATAGATGACTTCGATAATAGTATACAATTCCTAAGTATTAATTATTAAAATTAATTTCATTAATATAAAGCTTAAAAATATTTAAAAAATTTTATTACAAATAATAAATACCTATAATATTCTCGTTCTTTACCTGCCCACTGATAATGATCATTCCATTCAGCTATATGTGACTCACTTTCTTGTCCTGTCCAATATTTTGAATTAAATTGCATTTCTTTGTATTTGAAACATAAGTCACTACGTGGGGAAAGAAATTTAATTTCTGGAATATATTTGTTCCAAATGTGCCAAAAAGTAGTTAAATGTATAATTGATTGGTTTTCATCTTCTATAGCTGATACATATAATCGATATAGTGAAGAATAGCTTTCACTTGCAGGTAAAAAAATGATCGGTAAAGTATCTTCACGAAAATGTCATCCTTTATTAATAATTATTAATTTATAATCTTTTTTTTTTTTAAAAAAAAAAACAAAAAAATAAATTATATAAATACCAGGTGATGGTAAACCATGAATATTTGCATAATTAGTAATAAAGGAAATAACTTCTAGTACTTTTTCAAATGTCAAAGCAAAATTACTTTTTTTTCCAACAGCTTTATGTATTCTTGGATTAATTCCTTCTTGTATAAAATGGTTTTGAATATTATTCCAATATTTATCACCAAATCCATATATTTTTAAAAATGTATGCAGGATGACAGATTTTTATTCCTTCATATATATACTCACTAGCAAGTCGACTACGTTTTTGATTATTAGTAGTTGTTTCATTTCTAGCAGTTACAGATAATATACCTAATAAAAACATGTCTTTTTGGTTATTATTTAAATTCTGAAATTGCTGATATGTTTTTAAAGTATTATTATGTTGAACTAAATTTTGAAGACAAGTTTTTTACAATATCTTTCTGTTTGTAATTTTTTAATCTGCGCTTCTTCATCTTTTTTATTTAATTCCTGTTGTAATTTTTGATTTAAATTATTGTTATTTTCATCAATATCTTCAATATTATAATTTAAATAGATTTTTTTAAATTTGTTTATTTGTTCTTCATTTAAAATTGGTCATTTAAACTGGATTCATCATCTAAATTAAATTTATTATTTATATCATCTAAATCAGATTCATCACTTAAATTGGGTTCGTAAGGTTCAATTAAAATATTAACCAAAGGAGATTCATCACTAGTAAAAGGTACTATCTCTTCATTTGATTGATAAACTGTCTGAAACTCTTTTATTTGTTCTTGTAAAGTTGTTAACTCTGAGTGTGTGTTAAGAAAAACATTATCAAATAAAAAATGAGTTTCTGAAGTCATAATTAATTAAAAAAAATACAATTTTAAATTCAATAGTGCTTACAGTAAGGAAAAAAAAAATCAGAAAAAGAGAGATTAAATAATAAAAACTAGCTTGAAAATTAGTCCCAAATTTTGAATTCCGAAAATGTTCTAAAAAATGTGTTAATGGCTAGAATTAATTCCAAATTTTGAAGCTTCGGAATATCCTTATTTTGATTGATATGACTCAATTTTAGTTTAGCCCATGGCTAAAATTAATTCCAAATTTTGAAGCTTCAGAATATCCTTATTTTGATTGATACGACTCAATTTTAGTTTAGCCCAAATAAATACTATCTGTTTGAAGAACCAATTTACCAATCAGAAATACCAGACACAAAAAATATCAGTTGTACCAAAATTAAAATCGAAGATGAATCATCAAATCAACGATTAATCCAATCTTTAATAATTCTTGAAAACCTTCTCAAAAACAGAAGAATCACAAACCTGATAATTTATTGATTCTTCATAGATTGTACTACTGCTAAATTGCTAAATCAGAACATCATTCAACTGACATTCACATGATATGCATCTGATATCACAATAATATCTCAATGATTCAAAACTTACATCATGATCTTCAAGAATCAACGCCCAGGACCTACAAAAAATAAAAAAGAATGTTAGCACGCTTTTTAAAACCAAAACCAATTAATGATGGACTCCATTACCAAAAAAAAATTATTTATTGTCAAAAGTACTCATTTGGCCCAATGTCAAAAGTTGAAACTCTTACATAGTGTCAAAACTGTTGAAACCGTTTTGGCATTCGACATAGTTTTAGCATAAGTAACATTAACCTCGTATTATAGTTTCGGCATGGTTTCGGCTTTTGGTACTAAAAGACTAAGAGTCTGGCAATCTAAATAAAACAAATAAGAAACGTTAGTATGTTTCTTTAATGTTAAAAAAATTCCTTCCCCGCTCATTCCTTACATTCCAAGTCCGGGTTCGTAGTATTCGTCCGGCAACCTACAAAAAAGAAAAGAAACGTTAAACACGTTTCTATTAACAACGAAGCAGCCCACCTCCCTCCATTTACCTCAATTCCAAAGTCCGAGTTCGTAGTATTCGTCTGGCAACCTACAAAAAAGAAAAGAAACGTTAGACACGTTTCTATTATCAACGAAGCAGCTCACCTCCTTCCATTTACCTCAATTCCAAAGTAGTATTCGTCCGGCAACCTACAAAAAAGAAAAGAAACGTTAGACACGTTTCTATTATCAACGAAGCAGCCCACCTCCTTCCATTTACCTCAATTCCAAAGTAGTATTATGTCCGGCAACCTATAAAAAAGAAAAGAAACGTTAGACACGTTTCTATTATCAACGAAGCAGAACTCTCTCCCTCCATTTACCTCAATTCCAAAGTTCAGTTCGTAATATTCGTCTGGTACCCTACAAGAAAGAAAAAAAAATTTTTTTTTAAAAAAACAAATAAGAGTTTTTTTTTTTAAAAAAAAAAGAAAATAGATAAAAACGGTAAGTCGAAAACTAACCGTTTTTTTTGTAAGTCAGTTTCCGAGTTCCGACCTATATGAAAGTAGAAAAAAAAAAAATAAAAAAAAAAATAGATTATTGACGATCAGTAATTCGGCTGATACAGGATACGGGTTTTATTGATGTTTGTTTAGTTTTTTAAATCAAAGACGTCACCCTCTTTTTTTAATAGATTAAGCCAGTGATTAAATACTATAATAGGAAATATGCTATTTTTAGTACGCGGATTGTTGATCTGTTTACATGTGACCAAAACTTTCAAACGCAATTATCTCAAAATAAGTAAAATCAGAGTTTCTTCCCTTTCTACTGCAAAGCGCCCATATATATATAGTAAACAATTAAAAGTATATGAATACCTTGTTTATGAAATTATGTAGATTACCATATGATCATATAATATGAATAAAACATGATTTTGAATTTAAAATTATGATAAACAAATGCATTTAATTTTTCAGACTTTTCTTTTTTAATTGATTTTTATCAAACATGAAATCATTTGCACTAAAATCATCAAAAACATTAAGATTAGAAATATGGTTTTAAACTTATTAAAAATTTTTGGACAGATATAAAAACAGAATTATCCACTTTCTGATATACTTTACTATCATTTTACTTAAAAAAAATAATAGAAAATGCACAAAAAAAATGTTTCTTTAGAATATTATAAGAAAATTAATCAATATAATACATGAAAAATTGCAAGTAATTACTGCTATAAATTAAATTATTAGTACCTATATTTTTGTAAAATTCAATAAATGAAGATAAAATAAATATGTTTACTTATTTATATATATGAGAATTTTTTTAATTTAAGAGCAGTGCTTAAAATAGATGATAAAATTCTGGTGAAAACTGGAATTTTTAAAAAATCTCTGGTAAAAATTTTGCATTCCAGATTTTTTTCTGGAAAATTTATAAACTTAACGGATTTTTATCTGGCAAAATTTTTTGCATATCGGTATTAATAATATCATAAATTATTAATTTGATAATCATTTGTGATTTTTGATTTTTTTTACATTTATCGTTAAAAATGTCTATCAAGCAATATTTTAAGACAAAAATGCCTAGTGAAAACATAGAATTTGACAATAATGAATCTAGTAAAGTAGATTTGGATTTAGAAAAACTAATATCGAAATACCAAATAATTATGGATGCACAACACAAAAAAATTTAAATTTTTAAAAAAAGAAAGTGCAACTTTTATCAAAAAGAAAAACAGGAGTTTTTCAAAATGAATGGTTAAATATTTATAAGTGGTTGATATATGATGGATCAAGATATCTAATGTTTTGCTCACTATGCCAAAGTCATAAAAAACAAAATAAATTTGGAAAAGAAGGTATTGTATTTTTTTTTTATTTTATTAAATAATTTTCTAATTACTCAAGATAGCAGTTAATTTATTTGTTTATTAACATAATTTAAATTTAAACAATTATTTTAAATTAAGTTCAAAGAATTTTAAATCTTCTGCACTATCAGAACATTTCACAACTAAAAAATCACACTGATGCAATAAATCGGGAAATTGCAAAGTTAAAATTAATTAAGGTTAATCACGTTAGTGTTTTGATGAAGATAATTTTTTGGCTAGCAGAAAATGATATTTCATTAAATAAATTACTTGAAGTTATAAGATTATGCAAAATTCTTGATTGTCTTCATCTATTATCAGCTTTTAATACAATTACTTATGAAAATAATCATCAGGAAATTTTATAGCGTGAAAAATTGTGTAAGTTTATGATTTTGTAAGTTTACGAAAGTTTATGGCATAATATTTCAAAAAATTTCAAAATATTATACAAGTTTTCAATATCGTAAGATTTATGTCAAAATATTCTGCAAATTTATGAAACTGTAAACCTGCGTAATATTACGGTTGAAATATTTCGAAAATTTACAAGACTGTAAACCTGTGTAATATTATGGTTAAAATATTTTGAAAATTTATGAAACTGTAAACCTGCGTAATATTACAATTAAAATATTTCAAAAATTTACGAGATTGTAAACCTGCATAATATTACTATTTGATCGTTAAAGCTGCATATGCAATAGAACGTATACAAGGGGCATGTGATACTATTGAATAATCAAAAATAATATAAATACCTTTTCTTTTATATAAACACCTTTTTTTTAAGTTTGGAAAAGCAAATTTATTTTTATTTACAAATTTTTTATTATTTACAATTTTTATGTTAAAAATTAAAGTAAATTCTAATTTTTATTATAACTTAATAAAAAAATACACATTTGATACTTGTTCGCTACTATTTTATAAAATAGTATCCAGGCTGTACGGTGTGGACGTCAGTATCAGTCACAGCCCAAAAAAAATGTGAATTTCCAGCCGATATTTGGTACGGACTGGGCCTAGCTACTCACTTAATAAATAATAAAAAAATAAAAATAATTATCTTCTACAATACGTAGGTAAGTTTCTCCTTGCCCTATGATCGTCATGCGTGACTAAAATTGATCAAATTTATCAAATTTAAAACATGAACGTAAATATTAATTATAAATTTTATTATAGTATAATTACCCGGCCTCTCCCAAAATCTCGTTCTAAATTCACGATAATACCTTTGGCCAGTACGCATCTACAGCCGCCGCATAGGGTTACCATTACGATAAAGGACATAGTTCTAAATATCAAAATAAGTTTGAATATTCGATAAATACATTTAATTTATATGAATGTAATTTTATTTATTTACTTACATGGTAATCCCTGATGAGGTTCCTCCACTTTTGGCTGCACTGTTACCCAGAAACCCTCGTTTGAAATATTCTATTTATTCTAATTCAATTAAATGGATTGGTTAATTTGAATTTAAATTTTTTCTTAAAGAAATTATAGATATTAGTCATATGAACCTATTGGCAACAGAGTCCCAAAAATCATGGTGGCTTCTACCATTAATATTGTGGTAGGCGCAGTTTCTGTCTCGGCATATGTCAACAAGTTCGTCCATCATAGCCCAGTTCCAATGGATGTTATAGTAGGAATGACGTGAACGTGTGTGGCGAGGCATTATTAGATTAGATTTGATTTTTATAATTTTGATTTTGGGATGAATAAAAATTTGAAAGAAAGTCGTAAAATGTCACTTTAAATAAAATTTGAATAATACCTCTTTGGTTTGATNTACGAATTTTTTATTATTTACAATTTTTATGTTAAAAATTAAAGTAAATTCTAATTTTTATTATAACTTAATAAAAAAATACACATTTGATACTTGTTCGCTACTATTTTATAAAATAGTATCCAGGCTGTACAGCATGGACGTCAGTATCAGTCACAGCCCAAAAAAAACATGAGTCTCTAGCTGATATTTGGTATGGACTGGAAGGATCCCAGAAACTCTATATATAGGTTGCCGTTAAAATGGGTAAAATTGTTATATAAAATCCAAACTTGTTGCTCGTTAAGTCAGGTAATTTTGCTATAAAAAAATTTTAGGGTAATTGTTAAATTGGATAAGAATAACATTGTTGTTACATAAAATGGGTAATCGTCCTAAAATCACTTTCAAGCTTGTTACTATAATGGGTAATGAACATATGTATTTTTTTAGGGGTAATATACTGTATATATATATATATATAAATATACCTTGTAAATCATGATAAAAAAATTTTTTCTTCGTCTATTCAAAAAATGCAAGCTGAAAGTCCTAAAAATTTTCCTTCTATAGAGTTTTTTCTACCTGATGATAATGAATATGATTTTGAAGAAACTCTTGATTTTCTCAGGTATGATTTAGTTGAAATGTTGAATGAGATAAACATGAAGTAAAATGAAGTAATAATAGATGATAATGAGATGGAAAAAGTAGATGATGTTATATCAGAAAAAGAATATGATAATGATGCTATAATCTATGATGATGTAAATAATTTACCAAATAGAAAGAGAAAACGTAGAAAAAAAATTTTTTTACAAACAGAAATAGATGAGTTATGGTATAAATTGCATGCTAATAAATATTTTATGAAAGAAATAATACCAAAATTAGTTCATTGTAAGTGTGGTAAAGAAATTCGTTTAGATCAAGATTTTAGAGATAAAAATCTTACAACACATGGCGAATTAAGTAATTGTAAATATAGTGGAGAAGGTCAACAAAGTATTAAAGTTTTTTTTAAACCTAAAAAGATTAGATATGAAGAGGAAAACACAATTGTCCAAAAA